>CAJPDP010463672.1:0-11400 GCA_905336975.1 Bombina variegata variegata
AGTATATATAGTATAGACAATATAGATATTATAGACAGTATACATAGTATAGAGAGTGTAGACAGTATAGATAATATAGAAAATGTAGACAGCAAATATATTATAAATAGTATAGACAGAATATATAGTGTAGACAGTATATAGTATAGGCAGTGTAGACAGTATAGACAGTGTAGACAGTATAGATAATCTAGACAGTATAGACAGTGTAGACAGTAGAAATAGTATAGATAGTGTAGACAGTGTAGACAGTGTATATATAGTATAGGCAGTATATATAGTATAGACAGTATAGCTAGTATAGTCAGTGTAGACAGTATAGATAGTATCGACAGTATAGAAAGAATAGATAGTATAGAAAGTGTAGACATTATAGATAGTATAGACAGTATAGAAAGTGTAGACAGTATAGACAGTATAGAAAGTGTAGACAGTATAGACAGTATAGACAGTATAGATAGTATAGACTGTATAGACAATATAGATAGCATAGATATTATAGACAGTATAGATAGTATAGATAGCTTAGACAGTGTAATCAGTATAGATAGTATAGATAGTATATACAGTGTAGACAGTGCAGGCAGTATAGATAGTATAGATAGTTTAGATTGTATAGACAGTATAGACAGTGTAGGCAGTATATATAGTATAGTTAGTATAGACAGTGTAGACAGTATAGCTAGTTTAGATCACATAGACAGTATAGATCACATAGACAATATAGATAGTATAGACAGTGTAGACAATATATATAGTATAGACAGTGTAGACAGTATAGATAGTTTAGATTGTATAGGCAGTATAGACAGTGTAGACAGTATATATAGTATAGATAGTATAGACAGTGTAGACAGTATAGATAGTATAGATAGCATAGATCACATAGACAGTATAGATAGTATAGACAGTGTAGACAGTATATATAGTGTAGACAGTAGAGATATTATAGACAGTGTAGACAGTATAGATAGTATAGACAGTATAGACAGTATAGACAATATAGATAGAAATGACAGTATAGATAACCTAGACCATGTAGACATTGTAGATAGTATAGATAGTACAGACAGTATAGGTAGTATAGACATTATAGACAGTATAAATAGTATATACAGTATATATAGTATAAAACAGTATAGACAGTATAGACAGTATATATAATATAGACAGTATAGACAGTATAGATAGTATAGACAGTATATATAGTCTAGAAGGTTTAGATAGCATAGACAGTATATACAGTATAGAGAGTATATACAAAATAGACTATATAGACAGTATATATAGTATAGATAGTATAGACAACATAGACAGTATGGATAGTATAGACAGTATATACAGTATAGACAGTATAGATAGTATATACAGTATAGACAAGATAGATAGTATATACAGTATAGTACAGGCAGTATAGATAGTATAGGCAGTATATACAGTATAGACATTATAGATACCATAGACAGTATAGATAGTATAGACAGTAGAGACAGTAGAGATAGTATAGATAGTATATACAGTATAGAGAGTAGAGATAGTATAGACATTAGAGACAGTAGAGATAGTATAGTTAGTATAGACAGTAGAGATAGTATAGACAGTAGAGACAGTAGAGATAGTATAGATAGTATAGACAGTAGAGATAGTATAGACAGTATAGACAGATGAGCAAAGCAGAACTGTTAAGTCTAATCTGTGATTAATACCAGCAGAGATGAATGGGATTTATAGACCTAGATCCAATAAAAACTGTGCATGACACTAATATCTCACAAAGAAAAAAATGGAAGATTGCAGAATTGATAACGATTTGTAACTGCCCTTGTCAAATCTGTGAGGTTCCTTTATTATCAACGGTACAGTCAGTGTTTCTATTGTATAACTGCTTGACTCTCCAGCGCATAGAAGTTCCACAGTGAAGGACACTGGCATCACAAAAATACCTTCAAATCCTTACAGAACAAATTAATTAAAAAATGAATATAATCCCTACATTTCTTTTCTTTCATGAGTCATACAATTTTAACCAACTTTCCATTGACTTCTGTGATCAAATATACCTGTACCTGTCTCTGAGTATCTGTTGTTGAAGGAGCATCAATGCCTTACTGGGAGCTAGCTGAACACATCAGGTGAGTCAATGACAAGAGGCATTTTTGTGCAGCCTCCAATTAGCAGTGATTTTGAGGTGCTAAAAACACAATAATGTAGTCAATAAAAGAAAACAAAATTAAAATATTCTGCAGTCTAACTTTATTGTTTAGTTTTATGGATCCACTGAAATGATATTCCCTTACAAAGTTCAGAAAGGAGCTCAAAACCTGGCTCTTCGACTGAACGCCCATCCTCTCCCCCCCTCCTTCTATCCACTTTCCCTTAGCGCCTTAAAACCCTCACGGGTGATTAGTTTGTGCTCTATAAGTACCCAATAGAAAGATAGATAGATTTTATGCGGGTGCCTACCTCCCTTGTGGTCCTTCCCACATATTGCCGTGAGCAAAGGGTGCATTCAACAAGGTATACCACAAATTTGTTAGTACATTTAACGCATCCTTTAGTCTCAAACACCTCAGAAGAGGTGGCCAAGACAAAAGTTGCAGAGACATTGACATGGTCACAAGACCTACATGTCCGCTTGCCACAAGGTCCCCTTGAAATGCAACCAAGAGCTGAGTTTTCTTAGTTTTTCGAAGGCTAGGAGAGAGAATGTTACCCAGTGACAGGTTACGTTTGTACACAAACTGGCACCCATCCCCTACTAAAGTTCGTAATTGTTTGTCGCCCCGCAAAATGGGAAGATTTTTTCTTATAATATTACTGTCAGGGATCTGACCTGTTAGTGTCTATACCATTAAGAGCACCCTTTATAAGCCTACCTCCCTCAACAACACCTGCTAATTGATTTTGTTAGCTTGTAGCTACGCTACATATCCCTTGAACGTCTAAAGTCTCATAGGACTAACTTTGCAACTTATGCCTACAAATTCCATTAGGAATCAAGCTTTTCATAGCATCCAGCTCCTGTAATCCTCAAGCTTATTGTGCTGTGTACTTGGACTGTTTAAAACGCACTAAGCTCAACTTCACAACTATTCATATTGCAGCAGCTGCTCCATCTTGTCTACTGCTGAACAGACCTTATGTTTGCTGGATTCCGGGACACACTCACCTCTACCTCACAAAGTAACTATCTGCAGCAAGTATCTCACCAGTAGTGAAACCGCAACTCTTATGTTTGTAAATATAAATCTTCCGACAAGGAAATAAAGAAAAGAAATGGAGCCAATAGCCCCCCCCCTTGCCTAACGTCACTCTGTCTGTGGGGCTACGAACAGCTGATGCAGCCACAAGCACTCCCACTACAGTGACGTCAGTTGCTGTCAAACAGGAGGATTATCAGGCTGATATCGAGAGCAGGCATAGTTTGGTCTGTGCTGCAAATAAAGAAGTTTAACAGATAACGTTTTTCAATATCCTCATTCTGCTCATAGAGACAAGAACTATTACTACAACACAGGACAAAGTTACATAACTCTCCTGTAACCACAATTTAAAGTATATACCATCCAGTATCTTTCTCTTAAAGTGACACACACATTCTGAATTGTTAGGATCTGCAGTTGAGGTTCAAACCTTCAAGACTCTATTTATATATCAGAGTTCTTATAGCCATATAAACCATCAGAGGTGACATAATCAATTAGCCTTAACCATGGACCCAGTGGACCTACCAAATGTGGTGTATAACCTCTCTCAACGTGTTGACCAGTTGACACAGGGGATGAGAGAACTCCAGTTACAAAATGAGAATTTGAAAACAACAATAAAGGAAAACACTCCAGAACCTCAGGTCTCAATGCCTGAAAAATTCTCTGGGGAAAGATCAGCTTTTAGGCAGTTTAGGAACGCCTGCAACTTACCACACTGAGAGAATCAAAGTTATGACAGTGATCTCCTTTTTGCGTGGAGAGGCCAGAACCTGGGCTGATCTTTTATTCGAAAATGATGATCCACTTTTGGGAACACTCTCAGGTTTTTTCACACAGAGGAGCCAGCTTTATGAAGACCCTCAGAGGCAGCTTTCTGCAGAAACAAAAATGCGTTCTCTGAGACAAGGAAGAAGGCCTGTGGAGGAATACCTGACTGAGTTTAAACTTTACATCGCTGACTCAGAGTGGAGTGAGGTTGCCTTACGCAATCAGTATAGGCTAGGACTATCCGAACCTCTTAAAGACGAACTTGCCCGCACTGAACTTCCACATAGCCTCGAGGGGTTGATGAAGCTCTCTCTACAGATAGACCGAAGCCTCAGGGAGAGGCGTGCAGAACGTCATTCTGAATTCCTAACCAAGCCACAATACCCCGCCTCATCTGCCACCCAGTCTAAGGACACGTCTGTTCCAATGGAGTTGGGGGTCATGAAAGGCCCTTTACAGCCAGACGAAAGGTTGCGCAGGAAACTAAAGAACCTGTGCATGTATTGTGCATCACCTGTACACTCAGTGAAGGAGTGCCCTCTGCTGCAAAGACAAAAGAAAAGTAAGTTACACCACGTAAGCAATTGCTTTGCTAGTAAAGTATCCACTCCAGCTTACTGTACTATCTCTCTTTCCCTGCAGTGGGATCGCCAGAACCTCCGTTGTGATGCGATTGTCGATTCAGGAGCATACTCATGTATCCTAGATGCAGCATTGATTAAAAAGAATAAAATTCCCCTTGTGTTGAAACCTAAACCTGTTTCTGTCAGAGTCATTGATGGATCTATCATCAATTCAGGGCCTATCACACATCAGACCATACCTGTAAAAGTCATGACTGACACAGGGCATGTTGAATACATTATTTTTGATGTCTTACCTTCACCATTATTTCCTGTCATTTTAGGATTATCCTGGTTGCAACTCCATCAACCCATAATTCATTGGGAGTCCCTTCAAATTGATTTTAGTTCTTCTTACTGCAAAAAGACATGTCTGTTTTCTCAGTTGATACTCCAGGTCACAAAGGATTCTCTGCCAAAAGAGTACCAAGGGTACTCAGATGTCTTTAGTAAAAAGGAAACTGAGGCATTGCCACCGCATCGACCATACGACTGCCCCATAGAACTATTACCTGGCTCCTCCATACCAGTTGGACATTTATTCCCACTATCCCAACCAGAGCTCCAATTTCTAAAGCCCTACCTAGACGAAAATCTCAAAAAGGGATTCATCAGACCATCGACTTGACCTGCCGATGCAGGCATCTTGTTCATCAAGAATAAAGACAACTCCCTCAGACCAATTATTGATTATCGCAAGCTCAACAAGAGGACGATAAAAAATTGCTACCCCCTGCCACTAATTCCGGAGTTAGTGGAACGACTCAGCACAGCAAAGGTATTCACAAAACGTGATTTACGAGGTGCCTATAATTTGGTACGGATCCGAGAAGGGGATGAGTGGCTCACAGCCTTTCGTACGCAATATGGCCTCTATGAATACACGGTGATGCCGTTCGGGCTTTGCAATGCCCCAGCCACATTTCAGTACTTAATTAATGATATCTTTCGGGATTTATTGGATATCTGTCTGGTGGTTTATTTGGATGACATCCTGATATATTCAGATAACATCGATGACCATAAGAAGCACGTCAGATGGGTACTTGAATGTCTCAGAACCCACCATTTATACGCAAAACCCGAGAAATGTTTATTCCATGCTACTGAGATTTCCTTTTTGGGATACCGCATCTCTCCCTCTGGGGTTCAAATGGAAGAAAACAAGGTTGATGCTATTAAAAACTGGCCCACTCCAACATGCAGAAAAGATGTACAATGCTTCTTGGGTTTTGCAAACTTTTACCGAAAGTTTATAAAAGGATTCTCAGGTATCGCAAAACCCCTCAGCACTCTTACCGGAGTTCATCCGACCTTCAACTGGACTTCTGCTGCACAAAATGCGTTCACCATTTTGAAAGAGTCTTTCATATCAGCCCCCATACTATGCTTTCCTGACCCAGAGCTCCAGTTCGTACTCGAGGTAGATGCATCCGAATATTCCCTTGGGGCTATACTCTCTCAATGGAAAACAATTAATGAGCCTCTGCATCCTGTTGCCTACTACTCCAGGTTTATGACAGCACCAGAGTTGAATTATCCCATTGGTGAGAAGGAGCTTCTTGTAATCAAATCCTCCTTCGAGCACTGGCGACATTTGCTAGAAGGAACCAAAATACCTATCCTAGTGTACACCGACCACAGGAATTTGGAGTATCTGCAATAAAGTAAAACCTTGTCCTCCAGACAGCTTCGTTGGAGCCTATTTTTTACAAGGTTTAACTTTCACATCACCTACAGGCCTGGCTCAAAAAATGGGAAGGCTCACGAAACTTAAACCGACCTCTCGCACAGAACAGACCTCAATCTATTTTAACTCCTGGTCATTTCATCGGTACACTTCAATCATCACAGCAAACATTACGGAAAAAACAACTGGACGAGACTTCCTATCCAAAAGAAAAGTTAATATTGAAGACAGATGGGTTATACTACTCTGGAACCAAACTTTTCATACCTCCTTCCTTAAGGCAGGACATTCTACAGGATCATCATGATTCACCATTAGCAGGTCATCCAGGAATCAATAAAACAACAGATTTGATACGCAGGCAATACTGGTGGCCACAGATAAATAAGACCATAAAAGAATATGTTACTTCCTGTCCAATATGTGTGACATCCAAACCAGAAAGAGCCAAACCATATGGATTGCTAAAACCCTTGCCAATGCCGGAAAGACCCTGGCACATAGTTGGTATGGACTTCATTGTGGAACTTCCCAAGTCTAGCGGTTGTAACGGCATACTATTTGTAGTGGACCATCATACCAAGATGGCCAATTTCATACCATATAAAAAATTACCTACCTCTGTAGAAATAGCAGAACTTTTCATAACCCATATAGTACGGTTGCACGGATTACCCTCTGTGGTAGTAACAGATAGAGGCACACAGTTTACCTCATGTTTTTGGAAACAGCTATGCAAGATCTTGCAGATTAAACACCGATGCAGTACAGCTTTCCACCCCCAAACCAATGGGCAAACAGAGAGTGAATCAAAGCTTCGAACATTACATCAGATGTTATTGTTCATACCAACAGGACAAATGGGTTGATTACATTCCCCTAGCGGAGTACGCTTACAACAACTCCGTCAACTCTTCCACCAAAACATCACCTTTCTTCGCCAATTATGGCTACCATCCCGTCTTTCAGTTGCTCCCACAATCAGAAACAACTTTGCCGCAAGTCAACGATATGACTAATGCTCTTAAGGAAATACATGACTACGTATGGGATAACATCGAACTCGCCCAGAACAGACACAAAACTCATTATGATACCAGAAGAAGAACACCACCTTCTTACCAAGTAGGTGATAAAGTCTGGCTCTCAACCAAGCACTTAAAGTTAAAGACCACCTGTAAAAAGTTTTCAAAATTGTTTTTGGGGCCTTTCCCCATAGTCAAGGTTGTGAATGAAATTGCTGTCACACTGCAGTTACCTGCTAGTCTCCGTATCCATCCGACATTTCATGTCTCCCTTCTGAAGCCGTACAGATCCGTCAGACCTCTCAGTAAGGTCGAACTTGTCGTCTCAGTGCAGGATGACATCGATATCTATGAAATCAGCCGTATTCTGGATTCACGGCTATTCAAGGGTCGGCTCCAGTACCTGGTGAGATGGAAAGGTTACACCTCTGACGACGACTCTTTGGAGCCTTCTGACCACTTGCAAGCAGCTCAATTGGTTGCATGTTATCACCATGCCAATCTGGACAGGCCAGGTCCATCTGCTGTGGTACAGCCCCGTTGAGGGGGGGGGACATGTCAGGGATCTGACCAGTTAGTGTCTATACATTTAAGAGCACCCTTTATAAGCCTACCTCTCTCAACAACACCTGCTAATTGATTTTGTTAGCTTGTAGCTATGCTACATATCACTTCAACGTCTGAAGTATCATAGGACTAACTTTGCAACTTATGCCTACAATTTCCATTAGGAATCAAGCTTTTCATAGCATCCAGCTCCTGTAATCCTCAAGCTTATTGTGCTGTGTACTTGGACTGTATAAAACGCACTAAGCTCAACTTCACAACTATTCATATTGCAGCAGCTGCTCCATCTTGTCTACTGCTGAACAGACCTTATGTTTGCTGGATTCCGGGACACACTCACTTCTACCTCACAAAGTAACTATCTGCAGCAAGTAACTCACCAGTAGTGAAACCGCAACTCTTATGTTTGTAAAGATAAATCTTCAGACGAGGAAATAAAGAAAAGAAACTGAGCCGATAGCTCCGCCCCCTTGCCTAACGTCACTCTGTCTGTGGGGCAACGAACAGCTGATGCAGCCACAAGCACTCCCACTACAGTGACGTCAGTTGCTGTCAAACAGGAGGATTATCAGGCTGATATCGAGAGCAGGCATAATTTGGTCTGTGCTGCAAATAAAGAAGTTTAACAGATAACGTTTTTCAATGTCCTCATTCTGCTCATAGAGACAAGAGCTATTACTACAACACAGGACAAAGTTACATAACTCTCCTGTAACCACGATTTAAAGTATATACCATCCAGTATCTTTCTCTTAAAGTGACACACACATTCTGAATTGTTAGGATCTGCAGTTGAGGTTCAAATCTTCAAGACTCTATTTATATATCAGAGTTCTTATAGCCATATAAACCATCAGAGGTGACAATTACACACCTAGTAATATTGATTAGAATATGCTGTAACAAACAATGTTTTTTTCTTTGTCTTAGCTAGTTCACTGGTATGGACAACTGTTATCTGTTTAGGGCCAAACAACTGCTTTCTCTCGATCTGTTTGACCTCATTAAACGTTCTGCTGACTATCTTTTTTGGATAGTCCCTTGCAGTCAGGCGTTCAGTGAGTAGCTTACTCTTCCTCTGGAAGTCCTCTTCCAGGGTGCAGTTGCGTTTGACACGCAAGAACTGTCATTTGGCAATCCCTTTAAATACATGCCCGGGATGACTACTACGGGCATGCAAAAGGGAATTCCCCGAAATGGGTTTCCTGTAGAGAGAGGAGATAATCCTTTTGTTTGGGCAATCTAAAGTTAGTGTGACATCTAGATAATTGATGGTACTCTTATGCCATTCAAAAGTAAATCTCAATCCCACTTGATTCGTGTTTAGGTAGTTAACAAAATCCTGTGCTTGTAATGAATCTGAAGACCAAATAATTAGGAGGTCATGAGGTCATTATTGAACCTCATATATTTAATTAAATGCAAAGAATGAATGTTTATATCTCCACAGACGTTGAACAGCTCCCACCACCCCATAAAGAGGTTGGTGTAGGAGGGGGCATTGCGGTTCCACATCTCTGGAGATAGCAAACATCTGCAAATTTCAGAAGAAACTTAATGGCTCTAAGAATGTATTTCTTGTACTCATCTGAAAGACCTGTGTACAAGTCCAAAAATAAACATATAGCTTCAATTTATGGGGGATTGTGGAGTACAGGGAAACTACATCAATCGTTATCCAGCTGTACACCGATTCCCAAACAATTTCTTCCAGTTGCAAAAATTGATCAACCCATTTAGATAGTGGCTCCAACATGGAGCCTATACCTGCCACAATTGGTCCGCCCTGCACCTCAGTAAGGCTCTAATGGACTTTTGGGAGATGGTGGAAGATGGGCATCACCGGATTATCCACCAGTAGGCAATCAAAAGTCTGTTTATCAATGATGCCCATCTCCAAACCATCATCCAGAAGGACTCTCAGTGTATTTTTGTATTGCACAGTGGGATCTCTAGTAAGCTTCTAGGTCGCCTGTCTCAAGGCTTCCCTAGTGTACATGCATCTATCCATAATGACCACACTGCACCCTTATCCGATTGCCTAATTACAATGTGTTCATTATTTTGTAGATTAGTTACGGCTTCTCTCTCACTCTTGGACAGATTGGGGATACCCCCTTGATTGGACTCAGATAGTGTAGTGAGATCTTCCACCACTCTTTTATGGAACACCTCTAAACTTTTGCCTCTAACATGTAGGGGGCAAAAATTGGATCTGGACCTCATTTTACATTGGACCCTCTCATCTCTAGCTGTAATGCATTGCTCACCAGCCCCATGTGACAAATCCTCTAGGCTAGTGAGTGTGCATATATCTGCAGTCAGTTGTGGACAGAGTCCCAGTCCATCCATTATCTGCTGTAGATTCATCTCCTGAAAAGTACTTTTTTAAGGTAAGGTCCCTCACGAGCCTATTCACATCCAAAATGGTTTGGAATCGGTCAAAGTTCCGTGAGGTAACACGCCCCAAGCCATAACTAAGTACCCTACTCTCTAAATCAGTGATCTCATAAGAGGACAGATTGATGACAGTATTGTCGACTACTGGTATTTGTGTCTCTGCACACTCCTGTTGCCTCTTACTGGGTATCTCTGTTGCTCATTGTCCACTGACTAAGGACCCTGTATTGAACCTCTCCCCCCCTCCCCTGGGTTGTCTGGGGGCCCAGTGAAAAACCTGAGTGTTAGAATCAACATTTTTGTGTACCTGGGAGTTCTGTCGTGTATCTATATAATTAGTATCTATATAATAATGGGATCTGCCTCGGCCCTGGCATCTACCTCTTTTTGGTATAGCCCCTGTATTCCTCTTTCAGAATACCCTATATTTGAGGGGCTACCTCCATACCTCCTGTTGCACCATGGATCAATGGGTTTGCCTCTTCTGGTTCAGAGCCAGAACAGCCATCAGTATCAAAACTTGAGGCAAATCTTTCCTCATCTGTCAGCTCTGGCTCCGAATCAGAGAAGGCCACCATCTTGGGGGTTTCTTTCTGTGGCCTAGATCTCCAATTCCCGTTTCCCATTTTTTCCATTGGGAATAGAAGTTTGGCCATCCAGACTTTTAGATTACCTCTTTTTCCACCATAGTAGCTTTCAATATGTCATCATACTGTGGATAGACCTCATACTGTTTGTATTTGTTCATTTCAACCTGTAATTGAATAATTCTATTGTTAACCTCTCCCAACAACATATCCTAATACTCTATTAATAAAGCTATCAATGAAATCAGTATCTTTAATGTCATAGGTAGGGAATTTATTTATTCTTAGGCCCCTAGGGACCATTTTCAAGGTTAGATATTTGGAAAGAATCCACTTGTCCCATTTGAGTTTTTGTTGCTTAATCTTAAAATGTTCCATGTCCATAAAGAAATCCCCTAACTTACGGCTAGATTACGAGTTCTGCATTAGCTTTAAAAAGCAGCGTTAAGGGGTCCTAACGCTGCTTTTTAACGCCCACTGGTATCACGAGTCAGGCAGGAAAGGGTCTACCGCTCACTTTTTTTCCCGCGA
>CAJPDP010463685.1:0-10171 GCA_905336975.1 Bombina variegata variegata
TATTTGGTGGAATAAACCTGATTTTCAATCACAGCTTTCATGCGTCTTGGCATGCTCTCCTCCAGTCTTTCACATTGCTTTTGGGTGACATTATACCACTCCTGGCTCAAACATTCAAGCAGCTCAGCTTAGTTTGATGTCTTGTGACCATCCATCTTCCTGTTGATCACATTCCAGAGGTTTTCAATGGTGTTCAGATCTGCAGATTGTTCTTGATCTGGTGGTCCTTGGTCCACACCTTGATTGAGCTGGCTGTGTGGCATGGAACATTGTCCTGCTGGAAAAAATAATCCTCAGAGTTGTCAGAGCAACAAGTTTTCTTCCAGGATAACCTTGTACGTGGCTTGATTCATGCGTCCTTCACAAAGATAAATCTTCCTGATTCCAGGTTATCTTTTCTGATGAGTCTAATTTTCAGCTTTGCCCAACAATTGGTCATCTAATGGTTAGATGGAGATCTGAAGAGGCCGACAAGTCACAGTGTCTCACAGCCACTGTGAACTTTGGTTAAGGATCAGTGATGATCTGGGGGTGCTTTAGCAAAGCTGGAATCAGGCAGATTTATCTTTGTGAAGGACGCATGAAACAAGCCACGTACAAGGTTATCCTAGAAGAAAACTAGCTTTTCTAAATAGAAGGCTGCTTCAACTTCCCTCCCTATATTTATATTTCATTTCTGACATTTAAAAACAAAATTTATTCTTATCTGATACATTTTTCTCTTTCATGTTGGTGACAGTCCGTGCGCTATTACTCCAGGAATTCAACTCCTTGCCACTAGGAGGTGCAAACTAGAAGTGCCACCAGAAATAAATTAAGTATAAAATGAAAATGGGCTGGTCTCGTGGACTCTCACCACCATCAAAGAAACTAATTTATCATCTAAGCATAAATTTTGTTTTCTTTCATAAGGTGGTGGTAAGAATTAACAAGATATTACTCCTGGAAACTAATACTCAAGCTGTGGAGACCACAAATGATTGGGCAAATTTTTTTTAAGGCAGGCACCTAATTACCAAACACTCCTGCTTGAAGTGCTTTCATCCCAAACACATTAAAGTGGTATAATTTAGAGAAAGACCATCAAATTAATTCTTTGAATTAGGCCAAGGAGATGGGCTATAATCTCCTGATTGATGTTACACAAAAAATCACTTTAGGTAAGAAATCGTATTGAGTCATTAAAACTATCTTATCTTGATGAAAATAAGGAAGCTAACAATAAAAAACAAAAAAATCAGAAGATATTGCTAAAAGCAAAAACACTTCCAAGACATAAGATAAATGTCCAAAGCATACATGTTCAAAAAGAGAAACCTGTAAAGTTTTCACACCACCGACATCACCGCCCGCCTGCATTTTACTGTGGCTGGGGGCCCTATTTGAAGTGGGCCCCCTTCAAATAGGGTCCACGGCCCCCAGCAAAATAAAATAGTTTTAGCCAATAGCAAGAAACTATTTTATTTTAAATTCTAATCCACCAACAGAAAATTATTTCATTATTCTATTTTATGATAGGAATTTAAAATGAAATAGAGAAAAAGAGCTGTAATAGCTTTAGGGCTATGCCCTACAAATGGCCCTTTTAAGGGCTATTGTAATTTAACTTAAGTTTTAGTTTGTCGGGTAGGTTTCAGTTTTTATGGGGCACGTTGATTAGTGTTAGGTATATTGTTTTTTTTTATTATTCTGTCTTTTTTATTTTCTGTAACTTAGATTTTTTTGATTTTTTTCAGTAAGTTAGGGGGTTTAGTTTAGTTTAGAGGGGATGTTAGGTATTAGGTAGAGTAGACAGTGAGCAGTAGAAAGGTTTTCCCGGCAGTAATTAATCACGCAATCTGATGGTAGAATCTGGGTGTGGTAGATGCCAGGAGAATATTACCTAACAGGATGCATAGTGCCGATTGTAAAATGTGGTGGAGGAAGGAATAATAGTCTGGGGCAAAATAAAACCTAAGAGGCCAGTTTTGTGGTTTCTCAAGTTCTGTATGAGTAATTACTATTACCAGAGCTTTTGACTTGTTTAATATTTCCATCATTAATGCCCCTAAGTTCCAGTGAAGGGGTCATATTAATTCTAGAGGATACAAAAACATTTTAGACAATAGGGTGATTCCAACTTTGTGGCAACAGTTTGGGAACAGGGCCAAACTGGCCTACAGGGACACCAGGAGATTTCCCATTGGGTTTCAGTGGTGAGATTGAGGACTACCCATTTTCAGAGGCAGATCAGAGGGTCTCAGGACAGAAATTCTCCCAAGGACCCCGATGATCGACTTTTTTAAATTAATAAAGCAAACTGAGGTACTACACTATTGTGACAATGATAATGCCATTTTCCTGTGTCAAAATATGTACATGAAGTGTTGTACAGATTCGTGTCTGTTCTGCATGAGACTTAAAACGTGTTACTATGCAAGAATGAAGTGAAAAGTACCGCAATAGACATTCTAGAGTACTGGGTAAAAATAAAATAATAACAATAAAACCTTCACAACTTGCATCCGCTAAAAGACAGCTTTTGCCTTTTTTAAAAATTGACCTGGGTTTGAGCAGTTCTTGTGGGACCTATAATTTTTCCATGGACTAATATACATATTTTAAACATGGAAATGGACTGCACTCTCAAAATGGACTGAGTACACATCCTATGACCTTGCACATAGACACAACAAATAGAAAGTCTGGCACTCTCTTGCAAGTAAACAGCTAGATTTAAAGCAAAAATGGAAGAGTTAGTTACAACATTTGGTGAAACGGGGATAGGACCAGGACCACATCAAGGTCTCCTCCTCCCTGGGTCCATAACATACAACAAAACAATGCATGCCCTCAATCAAACACACTGAGATACAAACAAGGGTGACACATGCCCTTTGTATTTTCCTAGACACATGCAAATCACAGAAACAGACTGCACTCTTAAACCATCTGGGAACACATTCTATGACCCTGCAAAACTCACAGCCCTGGATGCTCACCAGCACTCACAGGCGGGCTGCACATATTTCAGTGAATTAATCAGTTAACCCAGGCAAACCTGGGTGCAAAGCCCATAGGGAAAATTGCAAAACAAAATTATTAACACAACACATAGAAAGTCTGGCACACAGCTAGATCAAAAGCAAAATGGAGGAGTTAGGGCTAGATTACGAGTGGAGCGGTAATTGCCGCTCCCGCTCGCACAGTAACACCACTCAACTTCTGCTCTTTGCGCAATATTCAGGTAACGCTTGCATTACAAGTTGAAAGTAATTCGTTATTGCTTGAGCGCTAGCCCGACTCCCGCAAAGAGAAGAGCAGAACTTAGAATATCTCTATTGCGTTAACATACTCTCACATTGACTTCAATAGAAAAGAAACATCCATACTCAGGCACTAACCTGAATCGCCATAAGCCCCCTACTTTATAAACCCCTAAACCACCACATAGCCCATCGCAAAGTCCCCACTACACTATTAACCCTTAAACCGCCACCCTCCCCCACCGCAAAGTAAACCACTACACTATTAACTCCTAAATTGCCACACACCCCCACAAAGTAAACCACGAACATAACACCCTCTAAGTTACCTCAAAACAGACTAACCTTACCTTTAAAAAAACAAATAAAACTTACCTGAAAAAGTTAAAAAAAAATAACCTTACCTTTACAAAAAAAACTAACATTACATTACTTAAAATACAACAAATACCATTATAAAAAATACAAAAAAATACCATTACAAAAAACAACAAACTACCAAAAATTAAAAAAAAAAATGTATGCCGATTCTAAAAACCCAATTTTAATTAAAAAAAAATAAAATAAAAAAAACTATACTAACATTAAACTAAAAAAATATAGCCCTTCGGGTTTTATTTTTTTTGGGTGGGGGTTTAATATTCGAAGGATGTAGTGTTTTGTTTTTTCAGAAAAAGAGCTGATAAACTTTAGGGCAATGCCGTACAAGAGGTCCTTTAGGGCTATATTTGAAGTTTAGTGTTAGAACAGTTTTTTTTATTTTGGGTCGGTTTAGAATAGGAATACCTCTTTTTTATTTTGGTAATTTGTTTGTTATTCTTTGTAATGTTAGGAGTTTTTTTGTTTTGTTTTTTAAAGTAATGGTATTTTATTTTTTTTAAAGTAAGGTTAGTTTCTTTATTTTTTCAGTTAAGTTTTTATTTTTTTAAAGGTAGTTTTATTTTTAAAGGTAAGGTTAGTCTGTTTTTGAGTAACTTAGGGGATGTTAAGGGGTTTAGATGTTAGTGGGTTACTTTGCGATGGGGGTTGTGGCAATTTAGGGGTTAATAGTGTAGTGGGTTACATTATGATTGGGATTGTGGCGGGTTAGCCCACAGTAGCTAAAAGGGTTTCTCCTAAGTAATTATTTGCGCAGTTCAGTGTTTAGGAGAACTGAAATGCCCACAATTTTCAAAGTTAATAAAGGGATATGGAAACCCAAATTTGCTGAAAAGTAGGTAGCTAGCCTCAGGAACATAAAGTAAAAAATGAGATAAATGCACCAAAGCACAAATAATCCCATAGGGGGCGCTTCCTACTTAAACATATACCATATATCTAAAAAACAAACACAAAAGCATACAAAAAAATCCATATAATCCAGAACAATGCAGCTCTCTGTCGAAAGACAGTCAAATCCTGGTGAATGATGATCTGTTAAAAGGAAACAGAGGCGCCACAATGGCCTAGTACCACCTAAACAGATGATAAACAGAATGGAACAAGAAATTTACTCACAAACGTGTTGCACCCGATGGTGCTATTGGAGCAGGCTGGAACTTCACAGTAGTCCAGCTCACTGTTTCCACCGACTGTGATATTAGGCCAAACCTTCTTAGAAAATTCCACAAAATACCTATATACAAGAAGGAAAGCACCTCCATCTAGGCGAAATGGGACTTCACAGCTGCCCAGTTGACTAAACTCCACAGTTCATCACTGTTTGGGATTTTGGAGTGTATCCAGCCCTTTGCTGTTGAGTTCAGTCAGCTGGGCGGCTGTGAAGTCCCAGTTTGCCTAGATTTCACCTGGAGGTGCTTTCCTTCTTGTAAGTGCAATCATTCCATATTTTTTTTTTGTCCCTGCCTCTACTGTACTGGGCTATGGTTGTTTGCTTTTTACCCCTATATAGGTATTTTGGGGAATTTTCTAAGAAAGTTTGGCCTAATATAACAGTCGGTTGTAAACAGTGAGCTGGACTACTGTGAAGTTCCAGCTTGCTCCAATAGCACCATTGGGTGCAACACGTTTGTGAGTACATTTCTTGTTCCATTCCGTTTATCATCTGTTTAGGTGGTACTAGGCCATTGTGTAGGGTTGCCACCCGTCCCTTAAAATACAGAACACTTATAAGTTACACACGCTGCAGGGTGTGCAGGGAAGAATATGAATAGTGCTGTCCAGAAACACAATACATGTTCCTCCCTGCACACCCTGCAGCATGTGTAACTCATAAGTGTCCAGGAAAACATGGCTGAGGTGGCAAACCTACCATTGTGGCGCCTCTGTTTCCTATTTACAGCCTCAGGAGCATGCATGTTTGCTTAGCAATATATGGCAGAAATTGTGCAAAAATACTTTAGCAATGCACCCTGAGAGTGTAGCTTTCTTCCTTTCTATATATTTTAATAATTTTATACATTCCCAAGAGCACTAGATGGCAGGAGCGTTTGCTGCCATGTAGTACTAAGAAACGTGCTCCTACCTAGGTATGCAAAGTAAATTTGATAATAGAAGTTAATTAGTAACTTTTTAAAATTAGTATACTCTTTTTAAATCATGAAATAAAAATGTGTTTCATATCCCTTTAAATTACAGAAAAAAGGGACAAAATAAATCATTAAAAATCATTGCAAACTTTGTTTTACTTCACATAATTATAGATTTTATATTACTATCTCAAACTGTTCAATGCCCCTTTAAATGGGGTTCTTGAGGTGTAAAGAGTACATAAAAATATTCCAGGCTTTTTTTTAATTTTCTTAAAAATAATTAAAAAAAATTACACCAGTACATTTTGATACTATGACAAATGTGTTCACAAGCGTACAAGGTTGGGAGCTTCTGGTTCATGGGAATTAACACAATCTATTGAAATGATATGAAAACATATCTCTACTAATTTATCAGGATTTACATTGTCTGGACTTGTTAAGCCCTTTTACTAACTATACATTGTTAAATGAAAAACATCCTAAATGTTGAACATTTTCCCTGGTAATCCCATTAGATGTGTTTTCAAAGAGATCTTTATTCATCACTTTATCAGGTAGCTCAGTCATTCATCTCTAAGGCTTATCTATTACTGCAAGCACCGCTGTACACCCAGACATCAGAGCGAGGGTGGTATTGTGCTGGTCAATAGGAATTCTATGACATAAGAATAGACCACATAACGAGACCCCATTAAATGGAATTTGATACAAATCCAACATGAATTATCTCACTGAAGCTCACCAGCATAAGAGCAGAATCCCTCTTGTATTTCCCTATAATCCCTTGTGGTATGTCTCACAAAGACAGCACTGTATGGTGTGAACATTTTGCCTGGAATATACCTATGGATATCTAGTGACATCCACAATAAATGTGACATTGAAAATTAAAAATGACTACACGCTTATATCCTACAAAGCCTGTTTGGGTCCATGAATACCACCTTCTCATTATCAGGATATCAGAAATGCATTAGAAGCAGGAAAATAACTTAAAAAATACAAATACATTAACTTTGTGTGGGATTGAGATAAATAAATACATATATAAAACTGCTACATTAAAAACAACAACAACTTTAAATAATGTTTTGCTTGCTAAAAACTTGTTCTACAGCTTCAGAAAATGTAAATTTACAAAGTTTTAGTAAAATAGTAAAACTGGTTGGAACTGTAGTTACAATTCCCTCATAGGACTAGATTATGAGTGACGCGCAAACTGCTGTGCGCAAGTGATAACGGGTTTATTGCGGCTTTTTGCTCCTCAGGTTAACGCACAAGTGAAAACTTTTTAGCTTCAACTTGTAATACATGCTCTACCCGAAGCACACAAATAGCTTACTTTGAGCGGAGTTAATGCGTGAGCGCAAACTATTGCCTCACTCGTAATAGAGCCCTTAGAGCTTCTAGGTATCCAGTATTCAACTGGACAGTAAACCTCAATGAATTAACAACAGCCGAGTGAATAACAAAAGATGAAGGTCTATAAATCAGCACTATATACTGGGTATATGGTGTAATTTCTGCTTTAATTTTCTATAACATTCCAATCCTTTAGAAGTGTCCCCATTTGAATTAAAGACAAATGAAAGTCAAACTTAAAATTTCATTGATCAGATAGAGCATGCAATTTTTTTTTACAGACGTTTCAATTCACTTCTATTATTAGATTTTATTAGTTCTTTTAGTATCCTTTGTTAACCAACAAAGCGCGAATGGGATCTAGCTGGTGGTTGGTGGTCTAGTAGACTACACACATATGTCTCTTGTCATTGGCTCATCAGATAAGTTTACGTAGCTCCCAGCAATACTTTGCTGCTTTGGATTTAATTTTAAAATTGTAGTTAACCCCAATGCAAGATACCAAGATAATGAAGTACATTTTATAAAAAAAGTAAACATTTAAAAACATTTCACGCCCCATGTGAACCATGAGAATTTATTTTTGACTTCCATCTTCCTTTTATTATAATACATGTTTCCAAATCGATTGGACTTTAAATTTTAAAATCACCTGCAATGCTTTGTAAAACACTTCCCATAGCTATTCTAAGTTAAAACAGATCCCATAGCAATGTTAGAAATAATACGCAAACATATTTTTATTTTAATAAATGTAAATATATGTGGAACTGGATTTTCTCAATTAGTCACTCATTATTGTATCATTTTTTTCTTGCTTTTAAAGTATCAAGAAATTCTAACCATAAACCGACAAGAAAATGAATCATAAATAGAGAACTTAGTGTGATAACAAAGATAATTTAATAGAGAAGAGCAGATTACTCTTGCTGTATATTAAAATTTGCCTGTACAAATGTCAGTTATATCTAAAGCCTCAGGCTTAGACCTGCTTCAGATTTCATGGTAACAATATTATTTTGCAAAATGATTCATTGGAAGATCATGGTTAATTAACTACTATCTGCATTTCCTTCTATTTTGTATATCAGCTATTGCGATAATAATACAAACATTATTCCAAGATGAGTCATGTCTCTCCAGACTAATAAATTATAATTGCTAATGCGCATTCCATTGGGGGAAAATAAATTCACTCTTTTAAATAATTGTTAACCAGGAAATAGAAAGATACATTTACTACAGCCTGTAATTCTGCAGATTCCACTAGAGGGCAGTAATCTTTTCTTTAAAAGGTGAGTTATAATGAAAGATTCTAAAACGTTTTGAAGATTTAACAGCACCTAATAATGCTCATGCATAGTCATGATAACATATTTATTGATGTGTCTAATTTAAGTGAAAGGAAAAACACCAGAAAAATGTGTGAGGGAAACAAGTAATTTTAAGCGCAGACAGGTTATTTACTTATCATATTGCATCTCTAGAAATTCAGTTATAGGAAATGAAAAATAATGTTTTCCTCTTGGCCCAATATCTGCATTTTCTCTTCTTTTTAAACTTTTATGTTAGATCATAAATGATGTATATGAATACCAGTGCCAGTACACATTCTGTCACTATTAAAAGGACAGTAAGTTTACATAATACTTTACTCAATCTACCGGTGCCATACAAATAAACAATAATAATCATTTTTACATTATTGTTCAGTATGTGAACATTGAAAGAGGCTTATTGTGCATTCACCATTTTAAATATTATTTTTCACTGAGACCGTTGTTTGGCCAATTAGTGCCTCATTCATGGCACCATTCACTATGAAGCAAGTTCCCACACAGGATCAAGGTGTTGCTTTGGTGTAGTCAAATCTTCTCTTTTATGCAGCCATCAGCTTCATCAAGTGTGCTAGTGCGCTACTTTATAGAGCGGTGTTTGTCAACCGTGGTCCTCAAGTAGCCCCAACTGGCCAGGTTTTCATTTTAGCTAAACTAGAGCACAGGTGAAATAATCAGCTGATCACTAACCATGGTTACTAACCTGCTCTCACCCATCTACTGATGATTTCACCTGTGCTCTAGTTCAGCTATAATGAAATCCTGGCTTGTACTTGAGGACCGCGGTTGAGAAACACTGTTATACAGCATGGCATCATGGATGTGTTATTAAAAAAAAAAAAAAAAATAGAAAGAAAGTTGCTTCAGCTATCATGTGGGAAATGTGGTGCTTTTGAGAGCAAAAATCTCAGTGAACACTAACGTTTAAAAAGATGAGTGCCCCAAAAGATGCTTTCAGTGTGCTCATATGTAAAAATATTACTCATGTTTACAGTCCATTTCATTTTCTATTAGAAACAATAGGCGAGATTACATATGCAGCGCAAGCTTCAGTGTAACTGCTGAAACCTGCGTCACCCGTAATTTCCCCTCGCACATCGGGGAATCACATAAACCGCGCCCGCAGTTCATAAACTTCCGTAAGTCGAATGAACTAGCGATGTCCAGAAATGTGAGTAAATACACATTTCTGATTTGAACAGTCAATAGGATTTCAGTAGCTCTCATCCTATTGGCTGATTTGAAAATATCGGCCAATAGGAATTCAAGGTACCCCATTTTTAAATGGGTACCTTGAATTCAATCCTCAGTGTGCAGAGGTGATCGTACGAAGAGGATCTCCACGCTGGATGGCTCCGCGGTTGCCGGTCTTGTTCCGCGGTCACCTCAGCTCCGCGTTGCCTTGGTCCTGGATGAAGCTAGAAGAGGTCCCCGTGCTGGAAGAAGATGTCGCCGCCTCCAAGAAGACTTTACCACCTGGAAGAGGACCTTCTCTGCTGGACATCAGGAACGGTGAGTACCTATTTGGGACTTATTTTTTTAAATTTTTTTGGGGTGGCTTTTATTTTTAGATTACGGTTATTTTGGGCAGTAAAAGAGCTGAATGCCCTTTTAAGGGCATAAAAGAGCTGAATGCCCTTTTAAGGGCAATGCCCATTCAAATGCCCCTTTAGGGGAAATGGTAGTTTAGGTTTTTTTAGTGTTTTTTTTATTTTGGGGGGTTTGGTGGGTGGGGGGGTTTTACTGTTAGTGG
>CAJPDP010463767.1:0-11816 GCA_905336975.1 Bombina variegata variegata
AAAGGGACAGTCTAGTCAGAATTATACTTTCATGATTTGGATAGGGAATGTAATTTTTAAACAACTTTCCAATTTACTTTTATCATCAAATTTGCTTCTCTTGGTATTCTTTGTTGAAAGCTAAACCTATTTAGGTTTATATGCTAATTTCTAAGCCCTTGAAGGCCGCCTCTTATCTGAATGCATTTGACAGTTTTTCACAGCCAGAGGGCATTAGTTCATGTGTGCCTTATAGATAACATTGTATTCACGCCCGTGGAGTTACTTATGAGAGTGCACTGATTGGCTAAAATGCAAGTCTGTCAAAAGAACTGAGAATAGAGGGCAGTCTGCAGAGGCTTAGATACAAGGTAATTACAGAGGTAAAAAGTATAATAATATAACTGTGTTGGTTCTGCAAAACTGAGAAATTTGGTAGTAAAGGGATTATCTATCTGGAGTAGACTGTTCCTTTAAGATTGGACAGAGCATAGAATTTTAAATAACTTTTCAATTTACTTCAATTATAAATTTTGCATTGTTCTATTGTATCCTTTGTTAAAAAGTAATCCTAGGTGAGTTCTGGAGCGTTCATGTATCTTTAGCCATCTGGCAGCACTATTTGCAACAAAATGTATAGCAATGTTATACATGTTACATACACTGCTGCCGCAGAATGCTACAGACACTCTGTGGCTGCAAAGTGTACAACTATATATAATGTTGCTATAAATATTGTTGCAAACACTGCTGCCAGATGGCATAAGACACATGCACACACCTAAGTTTACCTAGGATTATTCTTTAACAAAAGATATTGGGAGAGATTTATAAAGCAGCGGATGCTGCAATCTACCCCCGTAGTTTCCGGGTCGCCGAAAACAGAAGTTAAGAAGCAGCGGTCGTAAGACCGCTGCTCCTTAACTTTTCTGCCACCGCTGAGGTGGCGGACTGCAATCATCCTGATCAGATACTATCGGGATGATTGACACCCCCTGCTAGCGGCCGATTGGTCGTGAATGTGCAGGGGTCGGCATTGTACAAGCATTTCACTATAAATGCTTGTGCTTTTAGCGATGTTGGGCGGACATGATTCACTACATCGAATCATGTCTGCCCGCCAGTTGTTAAATCGGCCCCACCAACACAACTAAGGGGAATTGAAAATAAAAATAAGTTGGAAACTTGTTTAAAATTGCACACTTTCTCTGAATCATGAATGTATAATTTTGACTTTACTGTCTCTTTAATGGGTTCATCAGAACAACTGTAACCAAAATAGCACATTACATCCATGACATATTTTTTCTGGCATTTCTAGCAAATACAGTGTAAAAGAAGGGAGTGTTTTATTTTCCACTAGACTATTGCTTTTATATCATCACCCATTCTGTCCTGGGCCATTACATCCCTCAGTAACTGTTCTAGTTATGACAAACTGGGAAGACCCTTCTAAATTCCTACCCTTCCTTTGCCTTTTCACTGAAGAATCCCCTGCGCTCGCTATCTCTGCTGAACCTTCCCCTTTTCTCATTTTTAACACTTCATCATATTTCATAAAACTCCACATTCTGGCTGAATCAACCTTCTTGTCTTGTCTTATGTTTAGAAACTTGACATTGGCTCACTAGGTTGCTTATGCAAGCAACTTGCCCCAATACTGCATACTGTACCCCTCCAAATGTATTGCACTCTCCTGGTGCTACAAGGACCACTACAGCCATCTGTCAGATACTATTTTTTTTAACCTTGTGCTACTAGGACATCAGACAAGGATTACTTGAGGACTTGCCATCTAGTTTAAAAATGACCCTAAAGAAGATTTCTATGTGCAGCTAAGGGGACTGTATGAAATGAGTCATTTAAATAGTGCTGCAAAATATATGCCAACTATCTGATGTTAAAGTCAAAATATAAAGTGAGTCACAGTGAAATCAGATAAACTGAAAAAATACTAACAGTATATTCTTCATCATATGTTTCGTTAAATAGGGATTTCCTATATTTCCTGATGCATAATATTCTGGTCAGGGTTAACCATAGACGTGGGCCTTCAGCGTTGCAAGAGAGAACACTCATTTTTCTTATCATTGACTGTGACAGTGAGGCAGAGAGACCTAACAGTATTTCTCTTCTTACTACCTTTACTCACACAGGCCCCATCTGTGTACATGCTTTCAAAAATGCCACTCCTGGAATGTCTCTATACTGTACATATTTAGTAACATATACATCATTGGTACAATATAAGCACATTTGTATACATACATTTACATATGTGTGTGCTTCTGTAAATTTCTCAATATATAGGGTGTAAGTAATGGGGACTCATATGCTCCCCTGACGTCCCAAAGGTTTCTTGTTATTTTCATAGTAACTGTGCTTTTTGAACCAGCAACTTCCGATCATGATGACAAGAATAGACCACTTTATTGTACTCTTGCACTTTTATGGGGGAATTTGCATAACTGAGCTATTGTAAAATCATAATGCTGAGAAAACTTTGACAAAATGATGATTTATAATATTTGGATAGTGGAGGAATAAATAGCATGAGCCAAGTGAATCAGAATACCTCAATTCATGTTATATTGTTTGTTATATTCCTTAGAACAAAGCTGTGGAATAGTGGTGAAGAAATATAAAAGGAAATATTTGTAACTGAAAAATGTATGTAAGAAAACACATTATTCTTGTATATATTTTCTGGGTAGATTTAAAAGTTGCAGACCTTATCTTTACATCAGGTGAATTACTTGATGTATTGAGTTATTAACTATTTATTAACCTTCAATCCTTTTGTTAGTCTTTGTTCGATATTTGTGATAATCAAATGCCAATCAGAATAATATTTTAGTTGCCTGTATTACCTCTTCTACCGGGAGAGTATTCTTGCATCCACCACTCCTCTGATAAGTGAGTGCTTTCTTTTATTATTTCACCCCTTGTGCTAGCACGTCCCTTCTATGACCAATTTGTTGGGAAGGGATATATGACAGTGGCCAGTCCATATTGTAGTGAAGGGGTTACAGTAGAGATGATGCTTGAGGAGCGTCCAGGAGGGGAGGATGAGCTAAACGCAGTCTACAGGGAGAACTTTTGAAATGTTTGGTTGCTAAGTGGAATGTGGAAAGTATAAGTTCAGATACAAGACGTTTAATCAGAAACATTTAAAAATCGTATTATAACGGTCTTGGTGAATATCTATTCAACTTATAGATTTTGATTACTTCTATTGAAACACATTCAGTTTACACTGTTATAAAGAGGAGAATCCAATATCTATTCACGTTCCCCTTTGTGTGGCTGTCACATGACTAATAACCTGCCTCTCTTCCCACCTCCCCCTCCCCGGCAGGGTGACGTCACTAGCTGTGTCTCCAGCTTCAGCACCAAGGAGAGCAGCCTTCATCCCTCCACCGATCCCTGCCCTCCATCCATTCAGCTCTGAAGCCTGCCCACCGAGCACACGGGCCGTGGGCCTGAAGGGGAGGGTGGGGAGGGTATTATCGAGACCTGCCGGACAAGCAGGAGGGAGCCTGGATCTTACGCTGTGGATGGAACCAAGCTTTATCCAGTCAGCCATGGCTCTAGGATTGCCCTCCAAGAAGGCTTCCTCTAGAAACATCGCTGTGGAGAGGAAGAACCTGCTGACTGTGTGCAGGTAGGTAAGGCGGTACGAAGGCGTTAACGTGGTTGGTGGCAGGATTAGGGGATGATGAATATATATATAGAAGGTAGAAGATGGCAATGATGAAGGAGAGGATATCTTTAAATTAAAGTGGGAGGGACTGGGAAACAAGGGAAAATATGTATTCTGGGAGAGGGTGGGAGTTAATTTGGAAGAGAGGTGGATGTGTAAGAGTAAGATGCTTGGGCGTGAAAAAAAAGGACTTGGTGATAGAAGGGCAGAATACAAATTGTTTGCTGCCATACAATATAGTTAAGATACATAATAATTGTTGGGAGAGAGAAAGATACCAAAGTATTATGTGTGTATGTATTTAAGTATGTATGTATTTATGTGGTATTGTGTGGTTTATGGGGAATGGTATTGATGGTATTGTGGGGTTTATGGGGAATGGGGTTGGTTCACTTTAAGTAAATTAAAGGTAGTAATAGGGAGGTGATAACAGGAAGTGAGGTCACATATTACAGCTCAATATCTGACATCATAACCACAAGGTGTGGGAAAGAGGCTGACTGGAAAATCTGTATATAACTGCATTATGTACATCTGTATTGAACGTTTAATTTAAAACAATTAAGATATAGTATATCAACAGGAAGCAACTCTTCCAGCACTCATGCATTTGCGAAAGGTTATTTAAAAATGTGGTTTATCATGTAATTTACTAATACTCACTTCTCTCTTGTCCCAGTTTGAGGTTTTTCTGTTCAGTATCTCTCTACTGGTCTCAGTTCATTACATCCCTTCCATTGTCCCGTTACTAACATTTTTGACCAGCTCCCTTTTCACTTTGTCCTTTTATCTTTCTTGTATAATTTGTTCCTTATCTTGTCACATTGCTATTTATCAGAACCATAAACCACTACCCCCTCTCTACCTTACGTTGCTAACTTTTTTCTCTGTCCTATGCTTGAGCTTCTGTATTCTTATTTCTCTACCAACTGAGTTTCTCATTCTATACCACAATCCCTCTTTCCTAGACCATCTCTCTTTTTTCCTCTTTCAGTTTCTCTGTCCTTTCCTACACGCCAATCACTCATTTTCTTTATTTTATCCCCCTTTCATTATTCTATATCTCTTTCTATCTATCCATCATCTATCTATCTATCTATCTATCTATCTATCTATATATCTGTGTGTACAGTATATATTGTATTTCTCTCTTTACTCTGCCTCTCTTTGGACATGCACATCTTTCTCATTATGGCTTCTGTCCCCGTGTAACCTGTCTTTCTCAGCAGGTCTGCTTGTGTTGTAACAGTCTCTCTCTACCCTGACTTCCTGTGTTGTATCTCTCTGTATTTTGTCTGTCTGCCTTTCTCTCTCTTTCTATCTGCCTCTCAACTTGTATTGTACTAAATTTCTCTCTACCTGCATCTCTGTGTTCTATCTGTCTCTCTGTCTCCTTGTATTGTCTCTCTGTTCTCCCTATCTTCTTGTTTTATATCTCTGTTAAATATCTCCATTTATTATATATCTCTGCCTGTCTCCATGTATTGTATCTATCTCTGCATTTCTCTCTCTTTTACAGCTCTCTGTGTCTCTCCCTGTATCAGCTATCTGTATTCTCTCTCTCTCTCTGCATATCTCTCTGTATTATATTGTACTGCATGATCTCACTCTCTACATGTCTCTCTGTATTCTTTCTCTCTTTGCCTGTCTCTCTGTATTGTATATCTCTGTCATACTTTATTGTTTCTCTTGCTGTTTGTCTTCCTGTCTTGTACCTCTATGTCTCTCTTTATCTCCGTTTATTGTATCTCTTTGTGCCGTTTTTCCTAAATGACATTTTTCTTTTTTTCCTCTCTTCCTTCCACTCATTCAGCTCTTTTTCACTGCCCCATCTTTCTTTATCCCAGATCTCTGATCTCTTTCCTCCCCTCAGTCTCCTTACTGCATCTCTCTTAAAACCTTTCTTTCCAGTCTCTCTCTTTTCTATCCTTTCTCTACATGGACTTTAACTTCCATTTCTATTTAACTGTCAGTCTTTCTGTCCCGCCTCATTCTCCTGTCTTCACACTGTGCTCTTACTGCTTCTGCTATGTTTTTCTCTTTCAGCCCTGCCTCATTTTCTATCTCTCTCTCTCATTCTGTCTTTCTGCGCTCTATCTCCCCACCAGACCTTTCTGTGTCTGTATAGTGCTCTCTCTGTCTCCCCCTCTACTCTTTCATTCTCACAGTTCCCTCTTGTGTTGTCCATATCTTCTTTTTTCTTGATTACAGTCCCTACTATACATTGTGTCATTTTCCTCTGTAGGTTCTCAGTGAAAACTTTGTTGGAGAAGTACACTGCAGAACCCATAGATGATTCCTCAGAAGAGTTTGTGAACTTTGCTGCTATCCTGGAACACATCTTGAGCCACAGATTCAAAGGTGAGAACCAGGAGGCAATGGGGGTGAAAGAAACTGGAAGGAGAATCGAAAAGGGTAGGAAGCTATAGATGAAAGCAGGCAAGATAATTAGTAAAGAAGAAATGATAAGAAGAGATACCAGACAGAAATGGAAGCAACTTTTAGCACATTAAAGGGACAGTTCACCCAAATATTTCCCCCACTTTAATTTTTTCCCAATGATCCATTTTATCTGCTGGAGTGTATTACATTGTTTACAAGAAGCTAATTTACCCCTATTTTGGCATTTGAAATAGCTGATTTAGCCTGTGGTATTCATACCTATAGTAAAACTTTGTATACTGGAGTCTAGGCAATTAAATAGCCAGTAGAAGAAATTACACTCCCAGTGGGGTGCAGGATAGTTAAGTAATAAAATGATTACTTTCCATTGTTCTCTCTATGTATTGAGTTTTAGTTTTCTAGACAGATATAAGATAAGGAAGCAAGTGTGTATACACAAAGGGATAACATAATGAGATATGATATTTCTTACAAGCTCAACCCACTGTAATAGGCTGTGGTTTAAAAGCACAAAACCAGCTATTTCATATACACAAATAAACCTGAAAATGCAATTTCTCATTAATTTTATACTCTTCAGCTCGAACAACAAATAATTGAAAATGCATTAATATATAAACAATTTTACAGTGTACTGTCCCTTTAAGCAATCACATTATATTAGCCCACTGATATGAAATAGTAGCTTTGAAACATGAGCATTAGCAAGAAGTACTTGGCAGCCAATGAGCATTAATTAGCATGAAGAACCTATCGGCCCTTGACTGCTGGCAGGAAGTACCTATAAGCCAATGAACATTAGTAGGAAATATACAGGCAAACACTGCTATAGTTTACGTTTATACCAATTTTACTTCATTTTTTTCAGACAAACCCCCCCAAATTTTCTTGTTTAAATATTGTTCTTTAAGACGAATACTAAAACATTTTTGGGTGCAATGTGCCTTTAATGTATTATTTGCATAGTCATATACATATCTCAGACATTATTGTACTTGTATACTGCTTTTGCCCCACAATTTCTTATCAAAGGTTATTACAAGTATAACCCTTTCTTTGAAGTAGACCTACTTACATTTAAAGGGACATTAAAGCCATTTTTATTTATGTGCCTCTATATTAAAAAATGTCTATAGACAAAATAAATCTCTTAAAACATTTAAAGCTGTAATTTTGTTAGAAACATATGCATTGTTTTACAGGGGGATGGGACACACCCCCTGAAAAGCTACTTGAATGTTTTTTCTTCTTTTGCTTTGGCCAATAGACAAGCTCTTGCTAAAATCAACCAATCATTGTGCATACCAGTGTCAGTGTTCTGCAATCCACAACATTCAGTCAAGACTTCCTGAGGGGTGGAAACCTCACTAAAATTACAGAAAAAAGCAGGGATAATAAATTATAAAGTATACTGCAAAGATTTTTAACTATTCATAATTAAACATTTTGGCCTAGTTTACAACTAGAGCACAATCGCTACTGCAAGAAGAGCAAACAGGGTCGCAATATTTTTACCACTAGAACACAGGTTCCGGGAACAGGTTTCTGTAGTCCCGTTTTGTACAGTGAGAAATTACAGTTTTGTGAGAATGAAGTAGCTTATTAGTTTCAATGGTAGAAATGGCATAGTTTTACAAAACACATTTAATAGTGTGAGAAATGTTTAAAAGCTTGATATTGATATTAATTTTGTGTACTATTAATCTTATTTCTAGAACACAGTTGGCAAATTGAAAAACAAGTTTTATACAATAAATAAAGTTAGAAAAAATGTATAATTACAATTTACAGTATAAAGTAAATAAATTATACGTCATACACACATGCAGCGTAGAGTCATAATGCCCCAGCTCAAATTTATGACTCATTCATGTTATTCCTTTGGAAGTAAAAAGGTTTATTTTACACATGTAAATTGCTGTTGTCATTTCACAATGTACAACAGTGTCTATGTAAACACCTGTATTGTAAGCTATATTAATGTTGAATGATTAATTGTATTAGTTATGTGCATTTGTATAAAATGTGACTAGTAGGTTTCTGGTAACTTCACAATAGAAATCGTGATTTACTTTCAGCTCTGGTAACGTGCACTCGAGCAAGAAAACTTTACTTTTAACTTGTCGTACGAGCTCACTGATTTTCAATATACTCAAGGTAGCAGATTCACCCGAGCACAATTCACTCTAGAAGTCTCACACAAAATACAGTTTCACTTGTAATCTAGGCTTTTGTGGGGAATTACATATTGAGTTTAATATCCTTTTAACATCAAGTCTAGCTAAAAATCATAATCTATTGCACTGGAGTTAATTTTTCTTTTTTTCTATGTTAAATCATCTGAAATAACCACTGCCACATATGTTTTCTATACTAGCCATACATTTTGTCCTAAATACACCATTTTGCGACATCCCAATTGACTAGTTTACACATTTTACATTCGCTCTGATAAATTATGTAAAAAACTAAAACATGGAGAGTGGAGGTGAAGAGGAAAGGAGGAGAGAAGTGAAGAAATGAATGAAGCAGAGAATAAAGGATAGCAAAAGTGAAATTAGGGAAAGAACTAGAATAAGTGATGTGGTAGAAAAGAATAAGAAAAAGGGAGATATAAAAGGAAGGCAAGAGATGAATCGAGGAGGAGACATGTTGTATTTTAAATGGCCTCCAAGCACTGATGTGCAGTCTTAGATTATGGGGTCGATTTATGAAGCAGCGGATGCTGCTTCCGACCCACTCCGCTTCAGGTCCGCCTGAAGCGGAAGTTAAGAAGCAGCGGTCTTAAAACCTCTGGATAACTGTTTTGCGAAACAAAAAAGTGTCACAAAACACATCAAAAAAAATATTGCAATAAAAGTTATAAGGGCTCAAAGATAGGAAGTCTATACTGTATGTGTATATATGTATTTACAGACTTATAAACACATAAATACATATGAATACATATATAGACATATATATATATATGTGCAGTGGAGCCCTTTGCAGTCAAGTATATGGAAACATGTTAAAGCATATTTATGCAATATTCATATTTAATAAAGTGTTTTACTGTGTATTTACTGTAAATATTTCACTTTCCAATGTTATACACAGAGCAGAAAATGGTCTATGAATGTTTAAATAGACATTCCTATATATATCTGTATATATCTATACCTATATATAAATATATATATATATATCTTACCAAATACCATCAGATATGTATAAACTTTTTACTTTAAACTTGTAATACGCGTGCTATCCGACGTGAAAAAAATGTACTTTTAGCGGATTTAGCGCTCAAGTGGGAGTGATAAATAGCACTTCACTCGTAATCTAGCCCTAGCCTATGGTGTCCTTTTAACTATTATTCTAACATTTTCTTCTACCTTTATTTTTGCATTTCCTGTGTTCCTATTTTGCTTCTTCCTCTCTCATTGAGCATTGTGTTCTTCTCCTATCTCTTCTGTCTGTTGCCCTTTACCTCTGATAAGTCTTTAAAAATTACTTAATCATTGCTATTATCTCTCTTGATAATATATGCTTCTTTTTTTCTTCTCCCTTCGTTATACACTTTTCTTTCTCCTTCTGCTACTTATTGTCTATTTCTTTTCTACTCTTATTCTTACCTGCCACTACTTCCTTTTTCTCTACAGGTCATGTCAGCTGGTTCAGCACAGATGGGCAGAGAGGGTTCTGGGACTACATCCGTATTGCTTGTAGCAAAGTGCCAAATAACTGTATAAGCAGCATTGAGAACATGGAAAACATTAGTACGGCAAGGGCAAAGGTACATGGGCTAATGCATTATACTATGCAGCAAATGTAAAGGTGCTGGGGTATTGATATTTAGAGTGGATAAATGCCAACTGGCTTTCTCCACACAGAAATGTGCAGACCTAATTATGTAACACATATTTAGTATAGTTTAGTTTTGGAATGTTTTCCATCAGTTTTCACACCTAATCCATCTCACAATTCCATCTTCACTGCCTATACAAACTTCTTCTGTAAATGTGCCTTTCTCAACAGCTCTTATTCCTCCCTGACTGTATGTAGTTTATTTCTCACTTCCTTGGCTTTCATGCTCATTGCTTCAAGACTTCTACACCTCTTTTCACCTTAGCATTGTTAATTCCATCCTTATTAATCTCCATCTCTATCTTAACAGACCAAAATTTAGTATATATACTGCCTTCCATATATATAAACCCATTAACACCCTACTACCCTTATATTTAACACATATGCTGCCTTCAACACCATCTATACAACTTTCCTCACCTCTACACCCACCCATGACTACTGATGTTTTATATAACCTGGCTACATTCCTCCTAGCTATGTAGTCATCCTTTTCCTTAACTAACATTATTTTTCTCTCCATGATCAAGTCAACATAAAGATCTAAATAACAGCAGCCCTTAGCTTAGCGTACAGTCAGTAGCCGTGAAAAACTGTCAACCGAAACATTCAGAATTATAGAATGTTACTGAAAAAAAGTGTTAGTGAACAGCAGTGTTAGATAAAGAAATATGGCCTAGAATCCAGTCTACCATTAGACCTGTCTGTTGCATTTGGAACTCTCTGTATGCTTTGTTTTTAATTTGATAATAATGTGTTTGAAGTTTTATATACTAACTTATCAGACCATGACTTTTTTGGATTTTTGATGTAGAAGTATGGCCTAGATTACAATCTTACCATTAGATGTCTGATTTTTTCTCTCAATGGCAAAAACGGTGATAATTTAGGTCAGTGTTCTAATTCCTTACTGCTGTTATGGCCTTTGATATTTGTCACTGATAAGTATTTCAACATCTTGATTTTCTACTTTAAACACTGTAAAAAGGCATTAAATAATCTGGGATAACTATTCTCTGCTTTTCAGCAAGGTACATGGAAGCAGTTTTCAGAAAGCCAGTGGCAAAATGACAGAACATCACAAACGGACGGGCATAACAAAGTTGTGAAGTTTACCCGTTCGTTATGTAGATGTTTATTAAATACATTAAGAACACTTTCATCAAAAGAGAAATACAATATTCAAACACAAACTGCCATGTTTTTGTTGAGAGACCAAATTTAAATATGTATTTTAATTTGTGTTTCTTATGGGGATTTTTAATGTTTAAAACTAATAAGTGAATTAGTTTGATGAAATGTAAATGTATCATTTTATATGTCTGATAAGCTGTTTTGAGATATCTGATAATGGCTTTTTCTGAGGCTGAAATGTGTGTTTGACTCCAGCTGTGGATACACTACCAAATGAAACACAAGAATGTGTTGCCCGGCTCTCTACTAAAAGCAACACATATTCTGGCACTAGAATATGAGGAACCCTAGAGGAATGAACTTTTAAATATATGCATTTAAATAAATATTTACTAAGGAAGACAATCCTGTTGTGCACAGTAAACCTAAATAGAACAAGTGTGGATTAGCACATGCTCCTTAATACAATTAGCATGACACTAGCACATGATTGGCTTAGGGCACTTGCCAATCAAGACTGAAAACTCACTCACCACTAAGGAGACAGGCCATGTGAGCACTAAAAGGTGTGCACTGAATATGGACAGACAAGAGGCTAAAGTTGTACTGTTGGCATTCTTCAGTTCCAATTCTTACTGGAACGTCTGTTTATTTATGTTAAATGTTTAATACTATGTCCAAATATAAACTATACAGGGAGTGCAGAATTATTAGGCAAATGAGTATTTTGACCACATCATCGTCT
>CAJPDP010463819.1:0-13256 GCA_905336975.1 Bombina variegata variegata
CAGACTTCAAGTCAGTTAGCCCTTAATTTTATTACAGGCCCACTAGAGGGCCCTCCACGTTCATAAGGGCTAAACTTCCTATTACGTCATTTTGTTTACTAACATAACTTAACCAATTTTAAAAATAAGACACATACAACTGTTTGGGAAAAAGACCAGTCACGTTTATTAAAACGAAAATTTTGTCAACTATTTAATAGTTTAGGCAACTTTTCATAAATTTTGAACTTTGTAAAAGTTCTAAATCCGTTGGCGGGACTCAAAAACAAGCTAACCCCTACCGACAGATCTGCAGCGTGGCATGGCTTGCTCACGCTCATTATCAGAGAGAATGTATGCGTAATTAGAGATCTTCGGCCAGCAATTCTTCGAGGAGGGGTACCCCTAGGCCGGCACCTAGTGGGCGTCACCCCTCCCCTGTCTCAAAGGCCGTCACTCTTCATTCTAACTGCTCGCTCCAGGGCCATGACCGCCCGCCACAAGAGGAAACTGAGTGTAACTCTTGCCGCCAATCTTAAACTGACCTTATATAACTTCGGAATAACAAACTATATATATTCTTTGTTTCCCTTTTTTTTTTTAATACATTTTTTTCTTTTTTTTTTTAAACTTGAGCTATCAGCACTCTCCTCAAATCAGCCAGAAATATATCCAACCCTTCGTCTGTCAAGTCAACACCATCAAGGCGATATAAGGCTTTCTTGTCAGCTGTAATACTGTCATACCTAATGCTAAATTCTGACAAGGCGCTTTCCCCATCTCTCTATTCACTTTTTTTGTGCACATTATAAGCTGCCCTTTGTGAAACGATGTATTTCCAATGCAGTCATGTGACTACATTGGACCACCCCACTTTTACACCCGGCAGCTAAGCACAAAGCCATTTTACATCAGAGACCATTTGTTTTATCAGGTCTAACGCAGGGAGGGATCCCATGTCATTACCCCATAGGTGTAAGACTATAATGTGAGGAAGACCCCACCTCCTATGAGCTTCCTGCAGAAGTGAAGGAAACTTGTTCCAGGTTAGGCCCCTACGGCCCAGCCAACGAACGCTAGCCTTAGCAGAAGGAAAGCTGAGTTGCTGCCCGTCCAGTGACCGCAGAGCCCTGATCGCGGCCCAGTGCACAAACGAGTGCCTCACAATCCATATGCGGAACCGGTGAAGAGCCCTTACCTTAAACAACATTGTATAGATATTCTCAGCTTGGAAAACGTCAAATCAAACTTTCCGGACAACTATAAACATGACATAGAGCATCATAAAAAATTTAGCCAGCCCTCCCGGAAGACTTAGCTATCTGTCTTTAATGGCCTAATGTAGAGTTTATATCACCCCAATCTCCAGTGCCCTAATCGCTTGATTTCCCCAGCTGACGTACCCTTTGATATGCCGCTGGTAGCTGCGCCAATCCTAAATGAATGAGGGGCAACTGTGATGTATCTAAGCTGCACGTGGCTGCCGCTAGCGACACCTTTTTTGAATTGAAATACCAACAATGCTGTAGAGTCTCCATGTATGAAGAATTCTTTTGGCCCTGCTGGCCTGACCTTTAATTAGTTTTCCGCATTACCTACCGGACAGCACTCAGGTAGCTCGTGCCTGCCTAATGGAAGCCAAGCCTTCCTGATCTGTTTTGGACCGAGGAATGAATAAAAGCAACCTGTCTTCGGAGGCTCTTACATGCTCAAGATGTATGCCTCCCCTACCTCCAACTCTAGCTGAAGCCACTAATTCACCCACTCTCAAAGCTCCAGCTAACGCCATGGAAAAAGCTGCCCTAAATAGCAATACTTCAAAATTTGTTGCACAAATCCCCTCCAGTGATTTCACTAGTTCTTTTAAGCGGAGAGGGCTAATGGGTTCCCTCTTATCCTGAGACCTTACTTCCATCCTGCCCCATCCTTTAAGTATTTGCCTCACTAAGAAGGAATTAGAGAATTCCTGAATGCTCTGCGTTTTGCTGAAGAACGCTACCGCTGAAAGACAGCTTTGAGCTAATATTCTGTACCTGCGATGTCTGCTGTAAGGTGAACCCCCTTGTTTTGCAGAATGTCTCCCAACCCTTCCAGTGTGACTCATAAGCCTTCCAGGAGCCAGTGAAGCCAGCACTAATGAGATGATGGTTGCCCAGAGACTGCCAATGGCCAAAGAAATAAGGGGCAGGGTAAACCGTGTGCTGCTGCCTTAGGAGCTACCTTACTAAACTGTTCCCACTTAAATCTAGAGAGTGCGTCAGCCACTACATTATGTACCCCTGGAACATGATGTGCCGTGAACCAGATATTAAGTTGTAAACAGCAAAGTACTAGATGCCTAAGGTATCTCACCACTACAGGTAAGGATGCAGACAACCTGTTTATGGCATACACCACACTCATGTTATCTGACCAGAACACCAAAGATCTATTTGCCAGCTTTGGCCCCACAGTTCAACAGCCACCACAATAGAAAATAGCACTAAGAGCGCTAGGTTCCTTGTTAGGCCTAAAGTTGCCCATTCGCTTGGCCAAGGAGCTGCGCTCTATTCGCCCTCAAGGTATGCCTCATACCCAAAGGCTGCTGCCGCATCAGTAAACAGATGAAAAGACTGATTCAAATTAAAATGGGTCAAAAATGTGTCCGATATGTAGTGGTCCTCTTTCATTTCTGTTGACACCACAAATCTCCTGGCGCTATTTCTTTGACTCTTCAGCTGTTCTTCTAACTTTCTGATAAACACGCAGCCCATGGGAATAGCCCTGTCTGCAAAATTTAACAAGCCCAAGAGCGACTGTAACTCCCTAAGCAAAATGCTCGCAGCACCTGGCACTGATCTGACTGTCCTCAAGAGTTTAACCACTTTGTCTTGCAGGAGACGGGTCTATCGCATCATCGACTGATCCACCTTTCGGGTATGAAAGGTGGTGTATCAGTCTGAATTTGCCTGTGTCTTTTTTGTGTACTACACCTAGCGATGATGCCAACAATTCTGGGATAGGTTGCTCCCTGAATGGTCCTAATACCCTGCCCAGTGCCACTTCTTTGTCCACTTTCTCCCTTACCACCAGCTGTAGCTCATACGCAGACTTAAGATTGCAATGAACTATAGACCCCACCACTGGTTGCTATACTGGAATTTGGAAACCCTCAGTCAACCCAGCCTGTAGCACCCCAGCAGCTCCCCTGTCCGGGTAGCGTGCCAACCACGGGATCATTGCCTCTGGTTTAAGAGGTGTTGGGGCCTTTGATACCAGTCCCTCCTCTAGAGCCTGCTTTGTTGATCCCAGGTTCCCTCTTCTTGCTACATTTGACTCCTGGATGTGGGCCTCCACAGTATTTACATATGTGCTGAAAGGAACAATTTGTGCCTCTCTCGCACTGTTTATCCTGGTACTTACAACACGCCCTACCCCACATATTTGTGTGAGGAAAGGAGCGAGAAGACCCAGGACGTGACCCGCCAGGGGGGAAGGGGACCGCTCCAAACCCAGTCCCGACCACTGATGCAGATGCTGTGTGCCAAAATGGAGTAGCGGATTCCGCACCATTTTTCTACGGAAGGCCATATCATACTCCCGCCATACACGCACTTTGAATCTTTTATGTATATTATCAATGGTGTCTGCATACTTGTAGAGGTTATGGCCTTGGGCTGGCCATTTATCTACGTAGCATGTCGCGAACACCCTAAAGCACCTCTGCCACTCCTCATACATCTCAGGCCTACGCACCTTTTTGGGGCCTGTACCATCTTCAGGCCTTTCTTTACTCCTATATGCCTCAGCTGACAGCTCAAAGACATTAACATAGTGCCCTTCTTGTATCTTTTTGATCACTTTAGTTTTAAGATGGCTATACAGTGAATGTACCAAGCAAGGGTACGTGTCGCAGTGTGCTGCCACCTTCCTAGATACCTAGATACCGCCTTCCCTGTAGTCACCCCAGTATACACCACTAACTACGAATCAGCGGCATCAGCTGATACCGCTGTATTCCCATTCTTGCTCTAAGCCTGTGCTGCAAACATTTTCTTGCTCATTCTAAACATACGCTGCTGACCTTTGCCTACCAATCCTAGCACTTTCTCACTTTCTGAGTCTGGCCCACCAGCATGTGTGTGTGTTGTCCAAGAACTCACCAGTCGGCACCGCCTGCATAGGTGCTCCTAATATAGAAGGCTCCGCCTCTGATGCCGCTATTGTCAGCACGGTTGCTGTGTGACACCTTCCATCTGCGAACTTTGTCCTTGCATGGAAGTCCCAATGATGGATCCTGGTACTCCCTGCGGAACAATAGAAAGATGGGGAGTACTCTGGAAAGAGGACAGTGATCCAGGAGGGCCAACCCCTCCTGCTGCACCCTGCTCCACACTGCCACTCAGCCCCAAACCTGCAGCCACCATTCTATTAAACTCAGGATTCCATGCATACACACCAGGCCCTGTTTGGCCCCATGCACCATGCTGAACATTGCCCTGTACTCCTGTAATCCAAATTATATTAACAGCACTCTCTACACGTCTGTAATGTACATTCACGCTTGTTAAATTTCTTCCGTCCCTGCATTTCTGCAGACTGCGTGTCAGCCATGCCTGTATCGTTCCAATCACTCCTCATCTGACCTACTGCACCACCACAGCTGTGTGATTCACTCATCATACCCCCATGTCTCACTATACCACTTATATCACCCCCACTTGTATCTAAATCTCCCATCCTGCTATGAGACCCTGCGGCAGCTGATGTGCTTTCCTGCACTGTATTTCCAGACACACCCACTTCAGACCTACTAACTCCTGCTACCGTATTCCTGTGGCCTTCCCTTGCCGCCCCTACCCCTGGAGCAAAACCCTCTTCCTGGAGTCTCCCCAACTTACTGGGGGCTTCGTGAGGTGAATTGGCCCTGCTCCTTGCTCTGCACCTCCCACACACCCAGCCAAGCTCATCACTGCTTCCATCTGTGTCTGACGATGATGAAGCATGCACCGCATCATGTGAGTGGGCGTGGCCAGTCGCAATGGCGCATTCAACAGACGGACCCGGCCTCACCAGGCCCACCACCTCCCCTCTCCTCCCTGCACTATCAGTTCTCTCCACTGCTTCCACGGGCGTAAAAACTGCCACAAGAGACAGGGCCAAGGCCATAACAGCTGCCAGGGCGGCAGGAGGGAGTGACGGTAGGAGCTGCTCAGCAACTGATATGACTGGAAGGGTAAGTGCGTGCTGTGCATTTCTTGTGGGAGTATCCTGGGGTGGTATAGGATGTTGGGCTTTGGGGGGTCATATTGACCAATGCAAGGGGCTGCATTAAGCTAGAGTGGGCACCAGCATAAAATTCCTCCAGTAAGGGCCTAGCAACTACCCCTTCAAAGTGAGGGAGGCAGCCATAGTAAGGATTAGCCTGCTTGTTTTGCCAGTACGCTTCCTAATAGTCCTCCCTGGTTTGTGGCCTACAGGGGAATGGGGCTGGGGGGATAGGTGGTACAACCTCACTGCTATCTGAACTTCCCACGCTTTCCCTTGTAGGCCATATTTTCCTTGTGGATGTCTTCTCTGTAACGCCTAGGTGGGACCAAAGTACGCCTTGCACGCTCCATGCTGCAATCAAGAATTCAGTTGATGTCTCTCTGTGACAGAAAAAATCCTTTTGAAGTCTGGAAGCAGGAAAAGAGGCTGAAACTGCTGCAACATGGACCTATAAAAGTAAGCAAACTCTCCGCCCCTCCAGTTGCAACAAAGTAACAAACATACACATGGCAAACTCCAGACTTCAAGTCAGTTAGCCCTTAATTTTGTTAAAGGCCCACTAGAGCGCCCTCCGCGTTCAAAAGGTTCTTTCAGTTCCGTTTTTTTTCTAACACCCCACATCCTCTCACTTTCACCCCTTATAACATCTGTGAGCAGTTTTTTTTAATAAAAACAAGGATGATATTTTTTTTTATTTGTACAGTACTGTCCTCTTTATTTGGGGGAAATTGGGGCAAACAATGTTGACCTCTGGTTAATTGCACTTAGAGCAAAGTGAAACCGCAAGCTCGTGGGAGCATTAACCAACCACTTGTAATAGCTGGTTATTTAACGTAAATAGGCTAATATGCCCCTTTATGGGTGTACATTAAAATAGGGCTCCACTTGTAATCTAGGCTTAAATACATTTCATGCACCTCCCTATAATCATGGGTGCTGCTATTATTGAACCTAAGTTACATTGCAGGTATCTGAAGGAGAGTTACTGCACATGTGCAAACAGGTCAGCACTGGAATGCAGTGAAAGCCAGATTTAAACATGGCGGCACCCATGACTAGAGGGAAGCGGGGAAATATCTCAATACTGTGCGTATAAAATGTATTTAGTTCGTAATATCCCTTTAATGTTACCAGTTAAGCAAAGAATAAAAAAATAATGATTAATAGAAAAATAAGAGTAAACAAATGTAAAATGTTAAATATACAGCAATTGATAAAATAATTTCAGTCAGGACGGTAAGTAATGTTATGTTTTATTGTTTATAATTCTGTCTATATAAAGAAATATGAAGCTTTTACATGTTCCCTCATGCATCCAGTTTGTTTAAAGGACCATAAAATACTGTAGAGTTGCAGAATCAGCAAATGCACATTAAAACGGCAATGAAGTAACACTGTGAATTTCAAATGAGATGCAGATTTATTTCTGACAAATATCAAAGTTCCTTCTATTCCCTGCCCCCTGTATCATGTGACAGCCATCAGCAAATCATAGAATTACAAATGTATACATATATATGAACTGTTTCACATGTTCAGTAGGAGCTGCTACCTCAAAAAGTGTGCAAATAAAAATGTTTTATATATGAACAGTATATATCAGCAGGTTATCCCTACATTATTGTATGTATTAAAAGGTGGACAGACAGCTTCTCAACTTGCAAAGCTGTCCATCCACCTTCGCTGTATACGGGCAGTGGATCTGTTGATCCTCTGGCCCATATGTATCATTACACACTACGAAGAGTGTGTAATGCCTGCCCCTTAAATCGCACAACTAATCGCGCAAGTGAAGGGACTGTCAATCCCTGGGAGCGAGTGAGCTCTCAGTGATTTCACTTCGCCACCTCTGAGGTGGTGAGGGGTGTAATAAGCAGTGGTCTAATGAGCGCTTCTTCTTACATTGCGGGAAGCAGGCTCACATATACGAACCTGCCGTGCAAGGGCTCCGGAGCAGCTCTCACTGCTTCGTACATGGAGCCCTATAAGAGGCCTGCATACATAAATTATTTGTATATGCACACGGTGTATAACAATTAATGGGGCTTAAAACAGTTTTTCTTTTTATGATTCAGACAGAGTATGCAATAAAAATAAAAAAATATTCGAAAATACTTCTATTATCAAGTTTATTTTGTTCTCATTGTATTCTTTGTTAAAGAGAACACTTAGGTAGGTAATTGTGCACATGTCCAGAAAATGATATGGCAACTGTTTTGCAAAAATGCTTTTTTAGTGCTTTTTACAATGTATAACATTGTTAAAAGAATTCTTGCAAAACTGCTGTTGTATAGTGCTCCAGACATGTGGATGCTTCTAAACCTAACAACCTGCTTTTCAAGAAAGGATAATACGAGAATTCATTTATTTATTTTTTTTAAGATTTAGGAGTTGATCACAATCTTATTGGCTGATGACTTTTCAGCCCTTTTACTGTCTGAAAAGGACATTTTTCGATTTGATGTAAAAGCAATAGCATATTTTTGCTTCTAACCTGCACCCATGATCATGTTTTCGGATCTTCTATAAATGCCTTATTTTTACTATAGGGCCGAAAAGTCCTCAGCATTTGCAATATTTTTTTGTGAGACTTTTTAACACCTTTTCGAGACCAGTTTTGACTTTTCAAATTCGACACCTCAAGGCACTTGATAAAGCCTAGGAATGGCATTTTGGATATCTTTGCAACTATTTCAAAACTAGCTAAAATCATTCTGTTATGTTGCACATAAAGCTCTTCATCACTATTGTATAGCCATCTACAGTGGCCAGAGCACACATTTACATATATATATATATTGGTTCATACACACTATTGTGCAATAGTTTTAGGAAGGTGTGAAAAAATGCTGCTTAGTAAGAAAGCTTTTAAAAAATAAAAATCTTAATAGATCATGTTTATCAATTTAAAAAAGTGAGTGAACCGAAGGAAAATCTCAATTGAACCAATATTTGTTGCGACCACCCTTTGCCTTCAAAACTGCATAAACTTGCGCAAAGTCAGGTATTTTGTAGGGTATATAGGCTATATTAGAAGTGAAAGGGTTAGCAAGCGTATTACAAGTTGAAAATATTTTTTTTGCATGCAAGTGAAGCCCGATGCGTGAAAACTTGAGGACTTTGGATACCTCGAATGCACTAACTTCTTCTTTCCATAGACTTGGAGCTCGCTAAAGGAAAAAAGCCTGACACTTATTACTCACAAGCTAACCCAACCGCGTTTAACCAAGCGCACTGTACCCAAAGGTAGTTATGCATATTTTACATTCCAATGTTCTTCAAATAGAAGAAAATTTCACTGTTAAATAAATATTTCTATGTATATATGATTTTTTTTAAATATATATCTATAACTTATCAATGTGTATATTTGTGCCTTTTATATATATATATATATATTTATATGCCTTTTAAGTGAGGTCTTCAGTGCGCTAACCTGTCGAGCGCAAATTAAATTTGCACTCAAGTGGTCACATTTTCTTTCCATCTGTTATACAGAGCTATGCTTAGAACTTCACCTGTAATCTAGCCCATAGTAAGGTGCATAATTTAACAATTATACCTAACAGGTGCTAATGATCATCAATGTAATATGTAGGTTGAAACAAAATCATTAACTGAAACAGAAACCACTGTTTAAGAGCAATACAACTGGGTGAGGAACAGTCAAACTCTCTGTACAAGGACAGGATGCTAAAGACTATTCAATGTGAAAAGCCATACACCATAGAAAGACTGAGCACAGCAACAAGACAAAAAATAGTTATACTGCATCAGCAAGGTCTCTCCCATGCAGAAAGTTGAAGGCTGACAAGGGCTTCTAGATTTGCCATTGAAGCTTTTCTGAAGAAGCACAAAGAAACGGGGAAAGTTGAGGACTATAGATGCAGTTATCGACCAAGGAAACAGTGCAGCAGATGAAAGACACCTCATGCTTACTTCCCTTTGCTATCAGAAGATGTCTAGCAGTGCCATCAGCTCAGAATTGAAAGAAACCAGTGGGATCCTGGTGTACCCATCTACTGTCTGGAAAAGACTGGTCAGAAGTGGTCTTTTTGGAAGACTTGTAGCCAAAAAGCCATACCTCTGATGTGGAAACAAGGCCAAGTGACTCAATTATGCTTGAAAACACAGGAACTGGGGTGCAGAAAAATGGCCTGATTAGTTAAAATCTTAAATATTTGGCTGTATCAGAAGGCAGTTTGTTCACCGAAGGGCTGGAGAGTGGTACAAGGAATAGTGTCTGTAGGCAACAGTGTAGCATGATGGAGGTTCCTTGCATGGTTGGGGCTGCATTTCTGCACATGGAGTTGGGGATTTGCTCAGAATAAATGCTCTCCTCAATGTTGGGAAGTAAAGGCAGATATTTATTTTATTGAAGATGCATTTAGTTGGCCACACATTTACTTTGCAGCATTGCAACAGCCCCAAACATTTAGCCAACGCCATTTAGAACTATCTTCAGCATAAGGAGAAATAAGGAGTGATGGTTTGGCCCCCAAAAAGCCCTGATCTCAACATCATTGAGTCTGCCTGGGATTACATGAAGCGGCAGAAGCAACTAAGGTTGCCTAAATTCACAAAGAACTGTGGTTAGTTCTCCAAGATGCTTGCAAAAAACTAACTGCAGAGTTTCTTAAAAAACTGTGCGCAGGTTTACCCAGAATTGCTTTGTTGTTTTGAAGGCAAAGGGTGGTCAAACGGTTTCTTCTGTTCACTCACTTTGCATTTTTAATTGATAAAAATAAACTATTAACATTTCTATTTTTGAAAGCATTCTTATGTTTTCTTCCCACCTGCTAAAAACTTTTGCACATTAGTTTACATATGTATATATGTTGATCCTGAGATATCCTGTACAGCTAAGGGAATCTGTAGGAAAAGTCATATCAGGACCCCAACATCTACAAATAGCAATCTCTCTGACTTAGGGAAGATGAACAAAAATTCACTGGTATGGACAGAAATCTCACCAAAATCTTTTTTTTGAGTAGGTGTCTCTTTCACATCCAGAACTCTGCATAGAGAGATACACAACTCTGAAGAAATTACCTTTTAAAAGTCTTGCAGTACTGATGAGACGTATTCAATTATTCGATTATTTCACCAGAGCGGATAGATTTTTAGAATATTTTTTAGATGTTTTATTGTAATGTATGGGTCTCTCCATCACACCAGAACCCTTTGTATTAAGATAAACATTTGTTAAGTTAAAATTTACATTTCAGATATTATTTGAGGGACTGCTCCTTACTAATAGACTTCTTAGATTATCACGCCGGAGCATAAAGCTTTAGATCATCAAGCCCTAAGTCAAACTCGCACTATCCTGATTGTCCCTAACAGTACTGGCTTCTTCATAAGTAGCCTTTAAAACAGAATTGCTCAATTATGAGTTCAAAAGCAAACAATTGCAATCAATTTCCATCACCACCACTGCTAAACCATCTGAATACTTTTTTGTATGTTGGCATGATGGGCATGATGGGCATGTTGGCTCATTCGTTTTATTGTCACTTTTAATCTTTGAAAACCTTTGTGGACAGTTCTGTATAGTGTATATATATCTATAAATATATTATGGGCTAGATTACAAATAGAGTAGAAATGTTTGCACCCAAGCAATAATGGATATATAGTAAAGGTTTGCGCTCATCGGGCTTACTACTCGTATTACAAGTTGAAAGTAAATGCAATCTCGTGAGCATGATCGTGATTTACATTAGAATCATTACCGTGACTTCAGAGTTGGTTAACTTGGTTAACTTGTAAAATTTTCACAAAACACATAAAAAATACATTATAAAGTACACTTACACTCACAATCTAATAAAAATTATAAAAAATAAAATATTGCACACAAAATTTATAAAGGCTCAAAGATAGGAGGTCTCAGGTATTAGAAAAAAAAAAGGCAAAGGGCTTTAACATAGACATACATATATATACATGTCTAAATATGTATATCTATGTATATATTCTGTATATACTGTATGTATTTATGTATTTATATGTGAAAATATGTATTTACAGACATATAAACACATCAATTCATATGTACACATATATGTATATATGTGTGTGTGTGCATTGGAGCCCTTTGCCGTTAAGAAGATGAAAAAATGTTAAAGCATATTTATGCAATGTTCATATTTAATAACGATTTTAGCTATATATTTAGTATAAATATTTCTCATTTAAATGTTCTGCACATAGGAGAATCTGTTCTATGTATTTGTATATATATCTGTATAAATCTATACTTATATATTATCATGTATTTATACTGTATATACTGTAAGTATAGATATATATTGTACCAAAAAAACATCAGATATATGGGGGAATAGGTGAACGAGCATGCTATATTCTAACTTCGGATTTTGCGCTTGTCGGGTTGCCGCTAGAGAAAAAACTGTTTACTTTCCAACCATAATACGAGCGCAACCCGACGAGCACAAAATTCTTACTTCTAGCGTAATTTACACTGAAGCGGGGACGTTAATTTATGCTCCACTCGTAATCTGGCCCTATATGTTCAAATATTTTTCACCACCTGTATCCTATATTAAAATATATATTTTTTTTAATTTGTACTAGCTATTTGGTAGTGTAGTATATATATATTAGCTGTCACTAGTTTTTTAAGCACAACAATTTTATTGTTTTCTTAATTGTTTTCATTTTATATTTAGGCTACTTCTATTATCAAATTTGCTCCATTGGCTTGGTATTCCTGGCTGAAGGAGCATCAATGCACTACCGGTAGTTGGTTGAACACATCTCATGAACCAATGACAAGAAGCATATAAGTGCAGCCACCAGTCAGCAACTAACTTCCAGGAGTGCATTGCTGCTTGTGAGCCTTCCTAAGTATACCTTTACAACAAAAGATACCAAGAGAATGAAGCAAATTAGAAAACAGAAGTAAATCGGAAAGTTGTTTAAAATTGCATGATCTGTCTGAATCATGAAAGTTTAATTTTGACTTAACTATTCCTTTAACATTTATAGTTGTATGAGGTGCCCAATACATGATATCTTGGACATCAAATACAAACCCAAAACAACACTGGAAAACAATAATTACAACTGCAAAGCTTAGGAAACACGCTTGCAAAATGGTGGCCAGTTAGGGATATTCTGGGGCATTCAAGAGACATGGTTGGAATTTTTACACTACACTTAGGGCCAGCATACAGAATTTATACAAATAAATTGCCTCATGGTCGCATATCTTGCTATTTTGAAGCTGAGGCGGTCCTCTTGTTTATATTTTCCTTTAACTGTTTTTTTATTTTATTTTTATTTCTTTGTTCTGTAATGTTTTGAAGACATTTTCTTGAAGCCAGTGTCATTCACAGTGACAAGATAGAAGTCTGCAATTTTATGTTTCAATGTTGTAGCAAGTTTTTTCCACAAGATATTAGCATTATGTAAAATATGATATTGTATAAATCAGCCAACACTGCTCAGCAACTGACACTAGAGTACTGTTGCAATAAGTCTCTTCTCCTAACTCTCAGCTAGATTATGAGTTTTGAGCGCTATAGGGATTTTAACAACCACCACAAAAGCGGCATTATTTCACCTCCCTATAGCGCTGCTATTACAATTTTAAAAAAAGCAGGATTGTGCGGGCGATATGGTTGTGCTGAGCTCCATACCGCACCGAAATCAAGAGCTGATTTGACGTGCTCGTGCACGATTTCCCCATAGACATCAATGGAGAGAGCCAGCAAAAAAAAAGCCTAACACCTGCGATCATGGAATGAAAAGCTTTGTAACGCAGCCCCATTGTTGTCTATGAGGAAATAAAAAGTTAAGTTTAAACCTAACACCCTAACATAAACCCTGAGTCTAAACACCCATAATCTGCCGCCCCTGACATTGCCGGCACCTACATACAGTTATTAACCCCTAATCTGCCGCCCCCGATATCGCCGCCACCTAAATAAAACTATTAACCCATAATCTGCCTCTCCCGATATCGCCACCACTATACTAAAGTTATTAACTCCTATTAC
>CAJPDP010463842.1:0-10706 GCA_905336975.1 Bombina variegata variegata
TCCAGATTAGGTCTTTTAACTGGATATGGTTGGGGAAAGAAGCTTGTTCAGTGTTTCTCCATCTGCTCAAACTTTGTTTAACTCCCCATTGAGAGATGTGTGTTAGCATAGCCGCCTCATAATATCTAACAATGGATGGGGAAGCGATGCCTCTGTGTGTTCTTGAATATTGTAGAATTTTATGAGCTATATGTCCTGTTCTACCCTGCCAAATATAGCTAGTAAATCCACTTTGAGATTGTAATAACAAATGTTTCGGCAATCTAATGAGAAGGCAGTGGAACAAATATGTCACTTTGGGGAGAAAGTTTATTTTTAGGGCTGTAATTCTGCATGGCCACAAAATGGATTTAAAGTTCCATTTATGTTTAAGATTTCTCAGTCCATTTAGGAGAGGGATAAAGTTATCTTTGATTATCTTTGGGATACTGTTAGAAATATTAACTCCCAAATGCCTTCTGGACTCGTCGGTCCATTTAAAGTGGTATTGTTCTTTTACAGTTGTATATAATCATGCTGGAAGCCACAAATATAGATCCCAAAGATAGTTTCCCAAAGGAGACGCAGAATGGTTTCTGCAGGTGTTGTTGAGAATATAGTGATGTTGTCTGCAAACAATGCAATTTTATGCATTGTTCCAAACAAAATAATTCCTCCCATATGCCTATCTGTTCTGATTTGTTCAGCAAATAGCTGAATAGCCAGGGCAAAGAGCGTGTGTGGGGGGGGGGGCAAAATATACCCCAGCCTAGTTCCATTTGAAATAGGGAAAGGAGAGGAACAAAAACCCATACCTCTTAAAAAAAGTGGTAGCATCGAAATAAAAAGCTTTTATAGATAGTTGAATTTCTAGTGGAAATTTAAAACTTTCTAGCACTTCCCATAGGTAATCCTATCCAACCCAATCAAATGCTTTCTCAGTGTCTAAAGAGATGACTTAGAAAAGTCTATTTAACCTGGTGGATTTGCAAAAAAATATTAATGAGGCATCTTGTATTGTCTGAGCCCTCACGCTGCGGGATAAATCCTACTTGGTCTAAATGAATCAAGGCAGGAACTATTTTGGAAATGCAATTTGCTAAAGTTTTCAAATAAATCTTTATATCTATGTTAATTAAGGAGATGGGCCTATAGATGGGTCTTATCAGGTTAAGGGATTGTTATAATGGAAGCCTCCAAGAATTCCTTTTTAAATGCACCATCTTTACTGGCGAAGCTAAAATATCTCAGCTGGATAGGGAATAGTTGATTTGTGAATATTTTATAAAAAAGTGCCGGAAAGACACCTGGACCTGGAGCCTTAAGTAATTTTTGATAACGTTTTTGATAACGTGTTTTACTTCATCAGTGGAAATGGGAAGCTCTAAGGATTTTCTTTGTTCAAGCGCAAGATTTGGGAGCTTGAGGGATTGAAGAAATGATTGAACAATAGTATAGGGAGCTGGCGTGGTTCTTTTAGAGCATTCAACGTTATATAAGGATTCGTAGAATTCTGAGAATATTTCTCCTATTTGTAAGAGAAGGCGTATGATTTGGTCAGCGTGTTTAATGCATGTGCGTGATACCTGTACGGTTTCTTAAATTATTTACAAGCATGGTGTCTGCTTTGTTACTTTTACAGTAGAAAAGTTGTTTGAGTTTTAGAAGGTACTGTTGAGTTCTGCTTAATTCTATTGAACAAATATGATTTTTGATTTTCGTTTTTGGGTGATAAGTTGTGGGAAGGTACGGTTTTGTTGTCCTAAAATTCTAAGTTAACAATGGGATTGAGATAGTGTACTGTAAGTCCTAAAGATGTAAATATGAGTTATCATATTGTAATCAAGGATATATAGAAACTTTCACCATAAATCTTATCCTGACTAGTCATGTGATGTATACACTAAAAAAAAAGAAAAAAAAAAGGAATTCAAGCCATCAGAGACATATGATAAATATTCAGGCAAATATAACAAATATAATATCTGTAAAGGAAAAGTTATGAAGACCAAAGCAGTAAATGCAGATAGAACCATTAATATAGTCTCAGTATTGGTGTGCAGAGTTCCCTGAGGTGGGTGACTTCTCTGGCGTATTGCTCTTTGTTCTTTCAAGGTCCATTCAGGAGTCGAGGCTCGCAGTTTTGGATGTAGGGATGGCTGTCGGGCCACATTTGTACTTTGTAGTCCCCATGATGTTAGTAGAGCAGTTCCCTGAGGAGGAGAAGTGACAACGTGAGTCTGATTATCTTTTGTGATCAACAGCTTCATAGGGTAGCCCCAGAGATATTTGATGTTAACCTGTGTCAGAGTCGTAATTACTGGAGAATAAAGTCTACGTTGCTGTAAATTATGTGAAGACAGGTCCAGTAACATTGTCAGAATCTTTCTGACAATGTTGATTTTCAGAATGCTGCTTGTAGTAGTCTGTCTTTAAAGGTGAAGCTGTGAAAACAGACTATGACATTACTTGGTTTGTCAGAGGAGATGGTACTGGGTCGTACAGCCCTGTGGGCTCACTCCATTGTGTTAGGTGCACCCTCAAATTGACCCACTAATTCTGTAAAGAGGGCAAAAAGGTAATTGTGTAGCTCCTGTGTGTAACTGACTCAGGGATACCCCTGAACCTAATATTATTTCTGCGTGACCTCCTGTCAGGTCTAAACATTGAATTAAACCTTTTAGTATCTCTTTAAGGATCTCAACTGCAGAATCCTTGTGAGTTTGAAAATGTATCACTTTGCACTAGATCAAACTATGAATGAGACCTGAATGTGCTTTAAGTGACGTTGTTCAGAAGCACCGGAATGTTATGTAGCAAAGACAAGTATCAACTTGTTGCTATCAATATGATTTTGTTTGATAAAAGGTTGCACAAACTCAGACTGGCAGTGACTAATGAGCGTTTCTTACAGAGAACATGCAGCTTCAGTTTACACTGATAAGATGACGTGAGAGGTGGGTGTGACTCAGCTCCAATATCGAAGCGCTTCAGTTCAGTGCACCAGCTGGTCTCCAGAATCGTAAGGAGGCTGTCGTAGGAATCAGTGTAAGTGTTTCCTATTCAGAGAACAATTCTTTTCAGAGTTGGGGGAGTGGCCAAACTCCGGTTACGGAGCGCTATTCTGGATTGAATCAGAGGATGCGGCTCAGTCACTCTGTAGGAATGGAACAACAGTCCGGTAAGTTAGATGCTGTTATCCGTAGGAGAATTCCTCTCTAGTTAGACAGAGGTAATAGGAGGATGAATGAATGCCAGGAAGGTTGTAGTTCTCCAGAGAAGAGTGTGCATAAGGTTTAGATAAAAAGCCGAGTAGACTTGTAAGAAAAAAGTTAATTAGCAGGAAGATGGTAACAAATTGTAATCCAATTCAGTGGAAGAATTTGATATCACTCTAGTCAGAGAGTAAAGGAGTCGATGAGCTCAGTTCCTTGCTAGAAACAAAATTAACTAAGCAGCTGTGAACGTCTGAGTGAACATTAAGTAAAGGAAGTGGGTTGGGTTACACAGACAGATACGGGACAGGCAGGAGAATAAACAGTGAAGCATAGATTCCTGACATGACTCCCCCTTCAAGCAAGCCGTTCCATGGCTTGAAGTCGAGGTTGATGAGGATAGTGTCTGTGGAACCGTGAAACAAGTATTGGAGCATTGATATGTGTATAGGGTTCCCGTGTGTAATTTTCTGGTGAATAACCCTTCCAACGTACCAGATATTGGAGTTTACCATTAAGCAGTCTGGAATCCAGCAAATCTTGGACCTCATAAACCTCTACATCCAAGAGCACTGGAGAAGGGGGTAAGACAGTCCTATTCAATCTTGTGCTATTGGCAGGTTTAAGTAAGGAGACATGGAAAGTGGGGCGAATCCTGAATGAAGGTGGCAGTTGGAGGGGGACTGCAGTTTGATTAATGATGCGGGTAACAGGAAAAGGTCCAATAAATAATCCGCCTAATTTTTTACTTGGTATTTGTAACTTGAGGTTTTTTGTTAGATAACCAAACCATGTCGCCAATGGAATATTTCAGGGGTGTTCTTCTTCGGAGATCATAATATCTCTTCTGCTTATTTTGAGCGAGTTGGATGTTATCAAGCAGAACCTGAAAATGTTCTGTTAGTTTGTGCGTTAAGTCATCAACACTAGGACATAAAGAACCCTCAGCAGACAGAAACAACATTTTTGGGTGGTATGCAAAATTTGCAAAGAACGGAGTCATGTTGGATGATGAGATTAGAGTGTTATTATAGGCAAATTCTGCCATAGAGAGATAATCTATCCAATTGTTTTGTTGATAAGCACAATAACACCTTAGGTACTGCTCTAGCCATTGGTTTAAGCATTCTGATTGTCCGTTTGTTTGTGGGTGATAGGCAGTACTGAGTCGATGATCTATTTGTAATTTTTAACATAAATGGTTCCAAAAACGAGAGGTAAATTGGCTGCCTCTGTCTGTAGTAAGAACGGATGGGATACCATGATACTTTACAACGTGGTCTAGAAAGAGTTGAGCTGTCTCAGAAGAAGTAGGAAGCTTATGGTACGGGATGAAGTGTGCCATCTTGGTAAGTAAGTCAATCACCACTAGGATGGTATTTTTCCCAGATGAGGTTGGTAATTCGACAATGAAGTCCATATATAAGTGATACCAGGGTTTTTCAGGGATTTGTTTTTATGATCAGTATAGATAATGATCGGAAGTTCTGTTCCTTCTAGTAGATGTCTCCAATGTTCGAAATACCTCTTTATGAATAGGAGCTCCTTCTCTCCAATTGGATAGTTCATCTCAGGTAGTGACATTACTTTAGAGAAGTATTCCACTGGGTGTAAGGCTTCGTTGAAACTTTTCCTCTGAGACAGGACTGTACCTGGAGCATAATCAGAGGAGTCGACTTCGAGGATATACTGCAGTGTAGGATCAGGGAAACGAAGAATGGGAAAGGAAAGCTTTAGGGAATCAAATGCCTCACCAGCACTAGGGTTCCAACGAAAAGGTGTTGTGGAGCTTTTTAGACTAGTGAGAGGTTTAGCAATTTTGGAGAATCCTTTAATGAACATTCTGTAATAATTACTGAATCCAAGGAATCGTTGTAGTTCCTTCCTGTTGGTAGGAATTGGCCAATTTTTTACGACTTCCACCTTATTTTCTTGCATTTCTATGCCCTTAGGACTAATTGAATAGCCTAGAAATGTGAAATTCTTGGTATTGAAGACACACTTCTCAGATTTTGCATATAGCTGATGGATTTGGAGCCTAGAGAGAACCCACCTTACATGTTTGATGTGATCCTCTAGATTTTGGGAATAGATTAAGATATCGTCAAGGTAGACTGCTACACAGATATCTAGGAGTTCTCAGAAGACATTGTTTATAAAATGCTGAAAGGTAGCTGGGGCATTGCATAACCCGAATGGCATCACCAGGTACTCATAGAAACCATATCTGTTCCTAAAGGCAGTCAACCACTCGTCACCTTCCCTTATTCAAACTAAGTTATAGGCTCCCCTCAGGTCTAACTTAGTAAAGATTTTTGCATGATGTAAACGTTCAAAAAATTCCAGGATCAGAGGTAAGGGATATCGGTTCTTTATCGTTATCTTGTTGAGTTCTCTGTAGTCGATAATAGGATGGAGTCTTTGGTCCTTGTTCTTAACGAAGAACATACCAGCACCGATTCTCTGATAACCTTTCATAGCATTTCATTCTCCACTTGTAGGTCCCTGAGACCCTGACCCAATTGGTCAACACACTGGGAGAGATTATAAACAATTTGGGACAGATCTGCTGGATCCATATCCTAGGCTTAGTTAATACGTCAGGTCTAAACGTTGAATTAAACCTCGTAGTATCTTTTTAAGGATCTCAACTGAGGAATCCTTGTGAGTTTGAAAATGTATCACTTTGCACTAGATCAAACTATGAATGAGATCTAAATGTGCTTTAAGTGAAGTTGTTCAGAAGCACCGGAATGTTATGTAGCAAAGAAAATTATCAACTTGTTGCTATCAATATGATTTTGTTTGATAAAAGGTTGCACAAACTTAGACTGGCAGTGACTAATCAGCGTTTCTTACACAGAACCTGCAGCTTCAGTTTACACTGACAAGATGTGAGAGGTGGGTGTAACTCAGCTCCGATCACGGAGCACTTCTGTTCAGTGCACCAGCTGGTCTCCAGAATCATAAGGAGGCTGTTGTAGAAATCGGTGTAAGTGATTCCTATTCAGAGAACAATTCTTTTCAGAGTTGGGGGAGTGGCCAAACTCCGGTTACAGAGCACTATTCTGGATTGAATCAGAGGATGCGGCTCAGTCACTCTGTAGGAGCGGAACAACAGTCCGGTAAGTTAGATGCTGATATTCATAGGAGAATTCCTCTCTAGTTAGACAGAGGTAATAGGAGGATGAATGAACGCCAGGAAGGTTGTAGTTCTCCAGAGAAGAGTGTGTTTAAGGTTTAGCTGAAAAGCCGAGTAGACTTATAAGAACAAAGTTAATCTATGAAGGTATCTGCTAATAAGCAGGAAGATGGAAACAAATTGTAATCCATTTGAGTGGAAGAATTCGATATCACTCTAGTCAGAGAGTAAAAGTGTTGATGAGCTCAGTTCCTTGCTAGAAACAAAATTAACTAAGCAGCTGTGGATGTCTGGGTGAACACTAAGCAAAGGAAGTGGGTTGGGTTACACGGACAGATACGTGACAGACAGGAGAATAAACAGTGAAGCATAGATTCCTGACACCTCCAGGTCTGCCAACTTAAATTCAAGCTGACTGATCTGCTCTGAGAGACATTCTGAGTGGGATAGAAGGTTAACATGATTAGTAGCCAAATCATCTTGTTTTCGCTCTATAGCATCTACCCTTTAACCTTTCTCTGAGATGTCCTTTTGCAACTCAGCTGAGTTACGTTGAATTTCTTATGTGATGGAAACAGTCTGTGCCGTCAACATTTTCTTCAGGGTGGATTCAGTAATGAAATGTTATGAATGTGCACAGGAATGTGTACTTGACTGGGATTCCTCATCCTGAGATTCAGGTTCACTATAGTCCCTTCTAGGATCAGCTACAGATTCTTTATTGGAGAGTATTGTTTGTAGACAGTATTATATCAGCGGTATTTAAGACAGGACCTAAAGAAGACCACTCGTAACAAAAGAACATAGATCGTCAGACATTTGATAAAAGTCTCTGCCTGAATATTTAGAGATGAGAGTGGGGTGTCAACATCAGTAATGGCACATTTAATGCATATTACTAAGTCTAAAAGACAGAAACATACAGTAATCTTGCAAAATAAGGTGCCCAGGCCCCCACAGGGCAATACTCATGAAAAGCTGCAAAAAGGAAATGCATGCTTGGCACTGCTCACTGGGAGACACTAGATAGGGAAGGGATGGGGTCCTGGGACCGTACAAATGACCAAATGAGGTGCAGTGAAGTAGCGAGTCAATACGTCTGATGTATTTATTCTGTTTAAAAGAGTGTCCTCCTCAGTAAATATTAAAATGTAAATACTATAAGTTGGCAACTACAACTGCAATGTATATGAATTATCCAGCCTCCTATGTGAAGGTGCAAATTTAATAGCAAGTATCTCAGTCAGCTCCAGGGGCAGCAATATACAGCTTTGCAGGTATATAATGTGGACTGAGGGAATAGCTGCATATAAGAAGAAATATGTGTTGTGTAGCAGATTAATATGTATATATGATATGGAGAGAGATATGCAGGCTAGAAGATGAGGATAAGTTCTCTTCTGAAGTCAAACAGGAGAGTGAGGTGGAACTCAGCAATGAGCTGCTATGTAAAACTCCTCTTAGAGATTGAGCCCTTCAACTCTAAATATACAGTCTTAGTGAGGCATAAGGACACTTACAGTTGGGTCACAGCTCCACGAAATACCCAACCGCTCCCCCAACCAGCACTGGTGACTCCAAGTGCTGCACCTCAGAACTCGTGCCTCACCTCAGATCCCATGCTTCACCTCGGGTCTTGTGCTGCGCCTGTACCAGCAAAGAGAGACGGTCAGATTGCTTGACAGCTCCAGTGTCCCTGTAGTACTCGGACGGCCCTCCTTCCAAACAGCAGGGACAGGAATCACTTGTCCCACTTGTTGCAGCATCAGTGAAGCAGAGAGTGCCTCGTGGAAGAAGCTCCAGTAAGCTGTGCAAGCGCAGCTGGCATGGGCATTATCTCCTCTCAATATATTATTATTTGTTTTACATTTAACTCTCTTTTTTTTTTTCAAATCCCACATGCTAAAGTACCCACATTCCTCACATTCTCGCACACCTGCTCCATAATAAGTTTGTAGTTGACAGTTCTCTTTGAAGACTCAATTCAGAAAATTGCAGGAACAGGAGAGACAGCAGCAGGAAGTAGATTAACCTAACTAGGCTTCTGGTAATAATAGTACATAAACCACAAAAATACACTTCCAAGAAAGGAGGTCAATTATGTTTAGAGTCCCTTGTACACAGCGGCCAGCAGTCCCTGAGGATTTGGCATTAACAGATGATGACCACCACAGAGAAGGGAGAACAGGAATAGCAGCAGAAGCAGCAGAGTTACTGAACTAGATAGCTAGGCCTGACAGTACATAAACCTCAAAAATACACCTCCAGGGGAGGAGGAAGGCAACAGGTGTTTGGAAACAGTGGCCGGCAATTTCCTGATAAGTTGGCATTGACGGACGATGACCAACACAGACCAGAAAGGGTAGAAGTAGGAATAGCAGCATCAGGCAGCAGACTTACTGAACTAGATAGGTAGGCCTGACACTACATAAACCTCAAAATACACCAGCAGGGGAGGAAGAGGGCAACAGGTGCCTAGAGCCCAATGAACATAGCCACCAGCAGTTCCCAGAGGATTTGACATTGATGGAAGTTGACCACCACAGAGCAGATGGGGCAGCAGAGTTACTGAACTAGATAGGTAGGCCTGACAGTACATAAACAGTACATAGACTGGAAAGAAAACAGTTCAATATTTCCCACCCTAACTGCTTGGCATAATGAAATATTCTAAATCTCTTGCAGCGTCTGCCCTAGTGATGCTGCTACTGTGCTTGTTCAGAGACAGCCATTTAGATTGTGATAAACCCACCTGGCTGCTGCTATAAAATATGAAGGGAATCAGGAGAGTAGTGGAACTGGTAGTGGTAGAATTGATGGTGGCACTGGCGTGAACACTGGTGCGTGATTTTAGGAATAGATTGTGTAAAGAACTGTGAACACGGAGACAGCTTGGTAACCTTGGACCCCTGACAATTCTAGTACTAGGCTTTAAGCCAAGCAATTTTAATTCTCTTCACCTTAATTCCACCTCACTAACCACTTCTGTTTTAGATGGCCCTTACATGTTGCTGCTGCTATTAGTCGTTGTAGTGGTGGGCACTGCATATCTCCTACTTCTAGTGGGCATACTACAGCTGAAAAAAGTTTACTTGCAGATTTTACATCAAACTTTAACTGACTACAATCAGATAGAATTTTTTTCTCTGCACACAAAAGCTAAGGGTTAAAGTTTAATTCCACATTTTTTTGCACCCCCCAAAAAAAGCAAGCAGGCCAGTACAGTCGCAAGCGATGGCTGCACATAGCAAAAGTTTACGTACAGCTTTTACATCAAAGTTTATCTGACTGCAATTAAATAGAAAGGTTTTTTTGCACACAAAGGGTTAACGTTCAATTCTAAAAAAAAGTTTGCACACCCAAAAAAGCAAGCAGCCAAGTAGGCTATGACTGCCCACACAGCAGAAGATTATGTGCAGCTTTTAAATCAAAGTTTGAGTGACTGCAATAGAAGTGTGTTTTTGCACAAAGGGTTAAAGTTTAATTCTAAAAAAAATTGCACCCCCAAAAACAAGTAGGCCAGTACAGTCACATGTTATGGCTGACCACACAGCAAAAGTTTGTGTGCAGCTTTTACATCAAAGTTGAACTGAATGCAATTATATAGAATTGGTTTTTTTCTATACACAAAGGGTTAAGGTTTAATTAAACATTTTATGGCACCCCCAAAAAAAGCAAGCAGGCTATGGCTGCCAGTGCCCACACTGCAAAACATCATGTGCAGCTTTTAAATCAAAGTTCAACTGACTGCAATTAGATAGAAGTGATTTTCAGCACACAAAGAGTTAAAGTTGAATCAATTCTACATTTTTTGGCACCACCAAAAAAGCAAGCAGCTAAGCAGGCTATAGCTACCCACATAGCAAAAGTTTATGTACAGCTTTTAAATTAACGTTTAAGTTACTGCAAATAGATAGGTCATTTTCTGCAAACAAAGGGTTAAAGTTTAATTATAATTTTTGGCACCCCCAAAAATGCAAGCAGCGTATTGCTGTCCACACAGCAAAAGTTTACTTGCAGCTTTTAAATCATACCTGTCAGCCGCCAACCCCCACCGCAATAACTAATAAAGTATATTAACCCCTAATCCGCCATTAACCCACATCGCAATCTACCTAATAAAAGTATTAACCCCTAAACCGCCAACCCTCCACAACGCAAAGTACCTATTAAAACACCTAATCCGCAATTAACCCACATCACAGCAAACCTAATAAATCTATTAACCCCTAATCCGCCAAACCCACATCGCAACAAACCTAATAAATCTATTAACCCCTAATCCGCCAAACCCCCACAACGCAAATAACTAATTAAATTACTAAGCCCTAAAAGGGGCATTTGTATGGGCATTGCTGATTTAAACAGTC
>CAJPDP010464110.1:0-11581 GCA_905336975.1 Bombina variegata variegata
TCAGCCCCGGCCCAGACACGCCCCCCCTAGCTGTCTAATTTTAATGGGACATTTGTCGGGAGTACAGTGGAGAAGTGCGGGAAGGGAAAATGGTTGGACTAAGATTTATTCCAAAATTTGTATTGCATAATAATCAGCTCCCACTAACCAATCCAGGGCAATCTTTCCAATGCATACTAGATTATATATTTCAATATCTGGTAGTGCAAGTCCCCCCTCATGTCTAAACAAGGAGAGTTTTTTAAACGCAATAGCCTTTCCATTTCCCCCCCCCGATAGGAACTGTAAACATAGCTGTTTAAATGCGATTAGATCTTTTTTTTATTAGTATTGGAAGATTTTGCATAAGATAAGCAATTTAGGAAATATCAACATCTTTATTATATTGACTTTGCTTGTTAGGGTTAATTTAAATGCAGCCCATTTTTCCATATCATGTTTTATTTTGAGGAAGATTGGTGGGTAGTTGAATTTGTACCATTCATTAATATCTTTGGATAGTTTAATAGCTAAGTACGTGAGTGCGTCTTTTGCCTCTTTAAAGAGACAAGTTTGGTAGGAATCTTTGTATTTATATAACCAGAACATTTCTGTGTTTAGTGTATTAACTTTGTAGCCTGAAAAGGCACCAAAGTCCTGCAAAATTTGGATTAGTAATGGAATATTTTTTTTTTGTATTTGTCAATAAAACTAGTAAGTCATCGGCGTATAGTAATGTGGTGACCTTTCTTTTGCCCAAATGTATCCCTTCAATTTATTTCCTTAGACAAATAGCTAGGGGCTCTAGGGCCAAGTTAAATAGGTAGGGGGAAAGTGGGCAGCCCTGTATTGATCCCGTACACAAGGGAAAGTTGAAGGGGTATTATTAATAATAATAGAGGCAGCAGAGGAATAATAAATTAATCAAATAAAATGCAGAAAAGCCCCTTCGACTCCAAACTTTGTTAAAGTTGTAAACAGGTGGTCCCAAGAAATAGAGTTGAAGGACTTCTCTGCATCCAATGAGATTATTGCTGCGTCTGGCCCTATTGCAAAGTTCCTTTTCTCTGATTGTACATGATGAACATTTAAAATCAATTGTAGTTTCCTCAGATTACCAGAGGAATATCTGCCAGGCATAAAGCCCACTTTGTCCTTATGTCACTATTCGGTAATGAGATCGGCCTATAGGAGCCAATCTCTTCTGGGTCTTTATTTTTTTAAGAATTAAAGCTATCAAGGAAACAGCAAAATATCTAGAAAATCTGGCACTATTAGTATAGTAATGATTAAATAAAGTTACTAGTAGTAGTGCAATATCTTCTGACAGTATTTTATATAGTTCAGCAGGGATTTGGTCTGGTCCCGCAGCTTTATTGGGCGCTGCTTTCTTAATAGCATTAATTACTTCCATAAGCGAAATAGGACTATTCAAATCATCTAGTTTAGTATTATTCAATTTTGGGGTCTGAATTTTTCTGCAGAAATTATATTTAGCTTGCATGTTTACTGTACTTTCTGAATATAACTCTTGAAAGTAGTGAAATATATGTTTATTTATTTCCTTAATGTTCATGGTTCTCCCTGTTGGGGTCTTGAGGGATTCAATTCAAAAAAGAAAAAAGTCCAACTAGAAACTGCAAATAACTGCCTGAAGTATTATCCGGATGTACAATAAATCACAACCTCTGTAATCTTTACATTATACATCAACTATGTGATTCGCCATTTTTGTTTGATTCAAATGATACAGGCCACTGCTGTCCAAGTATGAGCACAATGAGCTAAAAAGGCAATACGCTTATTTAAATATTTATCCAAACACAACCTTTATAGCAGGTTCTATTTGTTAACCCCTTGTATCCAAACATAAATGGAACCAGCTTTCTAAGGCGGCCTGATAACAGGGTCAGTTCATTGGCACCTCATTATCCAAAGATAAACTGTGTATATAAACAAGGGAATAATATACTCTCATGTCAAAGTGTTTAATACAGCCCATGGACAAGTCAGTTCAATGACACCTTAGTATCCAACCGTGAGCAAACAAGGCCCTTTAGGTAACAGCTTAGAGCCCATGTAATGCCTGGTAGCTCCAAACAACCCCACTTGTCAAACGCAACCTTACCCGCTATGCTTTTGGTTCCAACTCACCATTCCTTGCACTGTTCTTTCTTACAGACTCCTGTCTGTCCACTACATGTGAATTGAGCATCTTCCTCGTGCACCTGTTGACGTCACTGGACTGGCGACCTACACTTCCTGTTTGCGGTAGGTTTGAGGAACGGGGTCTCAGATAACGCTTTGCTTTGCTCAAGGTAAAAATAAGCAAGTGCTGTGGATTCCACAATCCCTCCAAATGGCTTAATGGGCTGCAACAAAAAATGCCCCAATAGGTCCTGAACATCCAGATGGCAGTGCAGCATTAAGTTGCTGACTAATGGCAAAATAGCATAGTCAAAAATGAAAAAATCACCAGCAACTTAAAATATATAAAACTTGACTTTTATTGTACACTTAACAATAAAACATAGAGGGATAGTACCCCCAGAAACAGCAGCTCTTTAGCCAAAACACGTCAGTCTGCTGTTTCTGGGGGTACTATCCCTCTATGTTTTATTGTTAAGTGTACAATAAAAGTCAAGTTTTATATATTTTAAGCTGCTGGCGATTTTTTCATTCTTGCCGCCATGTCTATAAAAAAAATTGTCCTAAGGTCTTCTGGGGCCAATTTTTGGGATATAAAAACTCCTCTTTTCCTTTTTATTTTAAGATATGATTCCCAGAATTTTATGGATGGGTCACTGATGTAGGAATTGTATGCATTACGTAATTGACTAGAAAGTTGTATATCCCTTACTACACTTCGTTTTTGAATTACCAGGTATGCTTTAGTTTCCCCTCTTATTACTGCCTTAAAAGTTTCCCATAATGTTTCAATGTTAATTTCAGGTGAAGAATTAAGCTGATAAAAATCAATCCATTTTAGCCTTAGCCATGCTTTAAATTGCACATTAGATGCAAGGTATCATGGGGAAAAAAAACTATTAAACCTACTTTCCTGGGGATTTTAAAATTTTGAATTTTAAAATTCAGGGTGAGAATAGCATGGTCTGATATAATTATTTTTTAAATGTCAGTCATTTTGCAGCCCAACATTTTTTCAGATACTAAAAAATAGTCTATTCTGGACATTGTTTGCTGTGTATAAGATTCACATGAGAATTTCTTTAGGTCTGGATTCTGTATACGCCAAACATGAAGTAAATTACAAAAACTTTTAAGCAATTTAGATTATTGATTACTATTCCTGTTCAAGGAAGGTTTAAGCCTGTCCAGTGCAGGGTAAACTGCTAAATTAAAGTCACCTGCAATGATTACATTTTTCGTGAAAAAAGGTAAACGTTTTGAATGTAAATTTGCCCAGAAAATGCTGTCCATTTTATTGGGCCTGTATATATTACATAAAGTTAAAATCATTCCCTCAATCTCAACTTGTAGGATTAGATATCTTTCTTCTGTGTTCAGTTCAGTTCCTATAATTTGACATTGAATATTTTTATTAAAAAGGAGAGCGACTTCTTTTTTCCTATGTGCACAGGGGGAGCCCACTACTTCCCCTACCCATTCCATTTTAAGCTTGGCCAACTCAATTTCTTTTAAATTAGTCTCTTGAAGGAAGACTATATCGGGTTTATATTGCTTTAATTGCGCTAAAATCTTTTTCCGCTTTTGGGGGAAGAAATCCCACCTACATTCCAGGAGGCCAGATAAATTTGGTCCTTCATTTATTTAAGTGTATAGTCGCGCATAAAGAAAATATCCATACTTAAAATGCTTTGGTAGTAGGGAGGAGGGGTGGAGGTGCAAAAAAAGATAAGGGAGGAAAAAAAAAAGTAAGTAAAAATAAAACATCATCTGAACAATATCAGCATGTTTAGCCGGTAAGTATTTCAATAGATTATTTCTCTTATGAAACTGAAAGAACATATATCTTTTAACTAATAATAATAAGAAGACCTGCAGTTTTATACATTATAATTTTACAAAATAATACCCTTCATTTAAGCAAATTCCCTAACCTCCTCGGGGTTGCTTAATGTCATGCGGTCTCCGTCTAATAGAATTTTAATTTTTGCAGGGTAAATAACTGTGGCCTTTATGCCAGTATTTATTAATTTAGTACATAGAGGTGTAATTTCTCTTCTCTTTTGTGATGTCTCAGCCGAAAAATCCTGAAAAATTAGTATTGTTTTGTCTTCAAATACAAATGGAATCATTTTTCTATAGTGATACATGACATTGAGCTTGTCTTGGAAGTTAAGAAACTTTGCGATAACAGGTCTAGTCTTAAATGTACCGTCAGGCAATATTTTAGGTGTACCTATGCGGTGTATATTAGGTGCTATCCCTAAACTTTGTGGTAGTGTCAAAGAAATAAATTTGAGAAAGTCCTGAAACTCATTAGATTCGGGAATACCAAGGAGTCTAACATTAGTGCTCAGTCTTCTATTTCATTTAATTTATGTTGCATATTCGCTATTTGAATAGTTTGTTCTCTGGATGTTTGGTCTTGTAGCACATTAGCATCCTCCAAGTCAGAGATATGTTGTTCTGCCTCATTCAGTCTGTGTGTAAACTGTTTTATTTCAGTGGTTAAGTTACCTATATCTGTTTTAATTTGTTCAAATTGAGGTATCATGAGTTCTGAAATTTGCTTGACTATATCTTGTAGGTCTGGGGTGGATGTGTCTGAAGTAGTTGCCATTATCAGCATATTTAAAGGCATTATCAGTACTACTTCTATTTTTCCTGTCTCTAATTTTAGATGGCATGTTAGGTGATTGTGTTTTATAATTAGTGATACATCTATCCATATGGTGTGAGCAAAGTGTGAGAAAAAAAAAACTTACAAAAAAAATAAGAATAAACTGCAATACTGTAAAGCTGTGATACTGATCCACAAAAAGGAGGGATGGAGGGAAGGGTCAGGCACTAGTGATCGAGGCCCTTGGCCGAGAACAGGTCTGAGGGAAGTGGAATTAAGTTTCTAGATGGTGTCCCCCTTTTTTTTATTTTAAAGTGTAGTGTAGGATTAATTAAACCTCTGTGAATAAGTATCTATAGTGATTAGGGTTATAGTGTGCATAGGTACAAAAATTAAACAATAAAAAACATATGATGCCAACTAGTATCTATTCAATTTGCACTTAGGATATTAAAGACAGCAGCAAAGCTTTTGTTACTCCACCTTTTACCATTATTACAGCGTGATCATTTCCCTGCAAGTCATGCAAATAAAAGTAGCCTTTGCTATAAAATTGTAAATATAACCTTTAAAGAAGAATAGGTAACTATAGGCTTTGCAAAATTGTGGGGCAGGACAAAAAAAATAATTTCTTTACAAATTTTCAGAAAATAATAATCTCTTAATGATATGAACCTTTTTACACTCTCACTAAAGAACAAGGGAAAGGGAGACTATTACTTCAGTAAAATTATTTCTTAAACCTTATAGTCCTCTTAAGACAAAGCAGCTGATCATTTGGGAACAATGCTCCCTATACATGCATATAAACACCTGCCATAGGAATTTATAACAATAGCCATTTTCTTTAGATTGTAGTAAATAACTGAGTCAGTCTCAGACAAACTGTCTAGTTCTCCTGAAAGTACCTTAATTGCAATGAGTATGCATTGGATGTTCCTTAATACAGATCAATACCAGTAATTCCCACACCTGGGGACCTTGGAATAAGTTCTAGAGCTGGAGCTGGAACTTCAATAAGCTCACCATGTAAAGTTAGACAGGAGCTGGATACCAGTTGCTCAGAGCAGCCTAGTAAATTATTATCTCCGGTAGTGATTAGACCTCTGATATTTTGGCTTGCACTCTGATGTTTGAGGGTAAGACTGATGCCTCCACGGCTTGGTCGCCGGGTATAGCGGTCGGTGATGCACAGTCAGAAACAGTTAGGTAGTTCTACCCATGTACTTACAAGCTGTCTCTAAGCCAATCATGCATTATGCATAGACCTGGTGTCCCCAATCTGTAATTTCAGTGGTGTCTGCTGTTCTGGTCATTCCAGGTGTCCAATAGGATGTTGTGACCCAGTTCCTTGTACACCGCTCCAGCCTCTGAGGCCACTTCCATTATTCTGGGTATCAGGAATCCCCTCTCCAGCTTTCCTCGTCAAGTCAAGGAGCTACAAGGGTTTTGTGCGTTGTCGACACTCGGCTTGTTCCTGGAGCCTGTGGATGGTCCTATCCACTCTGGTTCTAGAGTTGATTACATCTCCACATGAGAGTGTTGATCTGGACCCGCCAATTGCTGATAGGCTTTACCTTTTAGGTGCCGGTGCAGACTATAGATAGGTCAGTCTGCCACCAACTGTCTTGAAGCTTCAATTGATGCCGCCCTGGGATGCACTGGTGTTTTGGTGGTGCCACTATTAACCAGGTAGGCCTGGGACAAAGGGCCTTCAATCTCCTATGTGGTGACCGGTATTGCAGCTGCTCCTAGAATGGTTATGGAGCGCTACTCACAAGCTGCTCTAGCCTTGAGCTTGGGTATCCGACAGCCACAAAAGTAGACAACCCCAAGGATATGCTTGCTGGATAGAAGGTGTAAAGGGCTTGACTCTATCCCACCAGAGTTGTAACACAAAGCACCCATTCGTGACTCCGCCCCTTCTGGCGTCTATTTTATCTAGATCTTATTTAACTAATTTTTCAAATGATTCTATAATATTACCCTTCTCTTGGGTGGGAAAAAAGGTTGACTTCTGTTTAAATCCGGTTTGAATATATTCCCTACTTGGAAGGTTCCTTTAGAATTTTGGCTATTTTGTAAAATTGGATTTTTAATAAAATATTTTTTCAAAGTTAATTTTCTAACAAATTGAAAGATATTAATTAGATATTCAAATTTGTTGAGATTTGTTGATGGGGCAAAGGACAATCCTTTATTCAGTATATTTTCTTGTTCTCTAGACAGGGTTATATCACTGATATTAAAAATACCTTTATTTGGTGTCTTTTCTATTTTCCTTTTTTAATCAATTTATCCTTTCCTCTCCCTCTGTTCCCTCTTTTCTCCTTTTTCCCTTTGGAGATTCGTGAGTTCTTTCTCGACCTACCTCTAAAAAATCCATAGAGGTCCCTGGCCTAGAGGTTATGTGCTCTGTGTATTCATTTTCATGTTCTAATGTTTCATATCTATTTTTTGTAGGTATTCTCCAATTATTCTGTGTTTATCCCTTCTCCTGTGTTTTTATTCATATTTATTGTCTCTACTGAACCATCCTCTATTACTCTGTGTATCTTTGTTGTTAACCTGATGATAACACATTGTGTATTCTCTGGGCCTATTCCCATAGTTTTCCCTATGATCATACCTTTGATCCCTGTAATTTGAGTATTCTCCGGGTATGGCTCTATTGTGTTTATACCTTTGGTATTGTGAATTTTGTTCCCTAAAGTTTGGATATCTATTGTCATTCACATTTAAATTTTGATTTCTCCAATTATCTGTATAGTTATCTAATCTCTCATATTGTTTCACTCTCCATCTCATATTGTTTCTATACTCCCCTCTAGGTTTTTCTTCCTTTCTATATGTATTAGATTCGATTCTTTGTTTCTCCAGTTTAGGTGGATCTATATTGTGACTCATATTACTTTTGTGGTCTATTCTCTTTCTTTTTACTAAATAATATATTATTTCTATTTACATTCTCTGTATCAGTTTCTACATGTTTGTCTGTTTTATTATCATCCCATGAATTTAGGAATATATATGGTACATACGTATACTTAGAATACACATCCAGGTGTAAATATATCCATTTGGTTAAAAATGTTTAATTAAAATTTTTAATGAAATACTGACAGCAAATGCCATCAAATGCATGTATATTAAAGTTTACCTTTCGATATGCTACAAATTATCTGTAATGGTATATAAGAATTTTTACTTTTGCTATGAATTATTTTGTAACAGTTTAATAAGGTTAAGATCAATGTCTTCATAACAAAGTAACATTTGATACGAAAAATTACAAAATACTATATCAATCAGCCAGAACATCTGCTAACAAAACAAAAAATGGCGGACAACAAAGGGTTAAAGGAATACCCTTTAAATAGGAGGAGCTGAAAAACTAGTCATCTTGACAAAGGCTTTCTACAAGCTGAAACGCATAGATCTCTGTTTTTCAGGTGTACATTTGAGACCCAGAGACCCAGGATTGATGACCATATGAACTCCCAGAACCGCGATATCAGTTAAAACAAATCTCCATGAGAAAGAGGAAGGAGACTGACAAAGTGATAGGAGTTTGAAGAATATTGAACTTCCATCAATCATTTTAAAAAATAGTGTGTGCACTACAACCATCAAACTTCCATCAATCATTTTAAAAAATAGTGCGTGCACTACAACCACAGTGTGATTGGACAGGAGAACCTTCGTGATCAACTACAACGGAGGAATAGAGATTGCAACTAATGATCGGACATACTATGGAAAAAAGGTGAGCCTAATATCCCACAGAGTGAGACAAAGAGACGGACATATCATCAACCTCACGTAAGTGAAACAGACTCTGTCAACAGCTATTATCACTTTTCAATACACCGCTGTTTTTGGACACACTGTATGCTTAGCAAAATGCCCAGTTGATTGTGACAGATATATAGTTGATATACTAGTAAATACTCTAGTGGAACGGAAAACTATAACTACAATTTCCATTAACATCTAGTTTGGATTTTTACATCCACCTTGGGACTCATTTGAAACAGTTGTATTATCTGCATATATAGCCACTGTAGCATATTAAGTTGGAATATATGTAATCAAAACCACTGCTGTATTACAGTAAGTGGCATCATATGAAATTGAAGCCAATGTATTAAGATTTAATTAATTATTTTGTAATTTCTGTATTGTATATGAACTTTGGATTTTAACATTTAGGATACCGATGTCGTTACTATTTGTAGCTTGTTTTAATTTAAATCTGATTAATGTTATGTCATTAATTTTATGTCAGTAATAAATATTGATCTTAAATATATTTACCATTCCTTATATCGAGCATGCAGTAAACTAGAAGCTGTTTTACTCCTGACTTTTTCTCCCTGACTGGTAAACAAAGGTGATATTTTTCCATTTGAATACATAGCTTATTGGGCCTTACACATGCTCCTCTCCTTGAAACCACTTTAGAAGTATTCTGGTTAATTAAGGCTTCTAGCGAACATGAAACTGTGAAATGTCCTTGAACCACAGATAAATTAATGTTTTGAGTTAAAGAAACATTGGGTACATTTTCCACTAAACATTTATCTCAGAAAGAAAATGATTTAATGGAATGTGGTGTTGTGAATTCTGCCCAAAGCATACAAGCATCTTAAATACAACTGTAATCCTTAGGGCTATAGTTATGTCGCACAAAGCAGTAACACCATTTTACACATGATTTACTTTGGCTGAGGTAAATTTAGCCTCTGCGACAATCTTGTTTTCATGTATAGCTCAGGTAGAAAAGGATTAATACAAAATATGGAAATTAATTCTTAAATCAGAAAGAAAATAAATGATTAGTTAACAAGCACAAGTGGCTGTTAAAAGACAATTATTATTGTATTTTTTTTGCCGCATTTCTTCAGTTTAATAACATTTTTGTTATCAATGAGTATGTCCACAGATATCCCATTAGCTTTAGTCACAAGTTAATTATAATTATCTTCACATATTTTTTCATTTTTAGATTAAAGTATATTCTTAACCTAGAATCATTTAAAAATGTCATTACTTTTAAATGAGATGATAATTGTTCCACCTGAACTTTATTTTATCACATTTGAGGGGGGAAAAAAGAATCTGTAAGAGTCAGTTTCACTTGAATGCAAAGATCTAAATTCAACTTCAAATTAGGGAATCAGCTGTTATTTTGTTTCCTATGGTGCATCCAATTTTCTGTATACCTTTCAGTGTTTTTCTCCTGATGTCAACTTCAGTTGCAGCTATTTTGCTGAAATATCCATGTCTAGTAAAGACTATTGTCTCATTATCTGAAGCAAAATTGCTATAACCGTTTCATTGAGTGTGGGGAAAGCATCAGTCAAAAAATCACTTTTGTTTTTTCATTTGTTGCAAGCAATTTGTATGGATTTTTCTTCCATATTATAGTTTTATGTTTTTAGCAAAAATAACATAGTAAAAAATATCTGGTTATACTACAGTTTTTTTTTCTAAATAAACAAAAAAAGATGTTTGAAAATAGAAGTATATTAGCAGTCACTCTTAGTTAGCAATGCTCTGGTTAGCCTAAGTTGTCTGCTTTATATCTTTGTATTAGTATTAACATAAATGACTGGAATAGCTATATGATTGGGAGAGTGTTGTAGCTTAAAGCTAGGCAGACAAGTGGCTAAGCTAAACATCTTTATGGTGTCATAAAATGTTGCTTCCAACTCTTAAACCTGAGATTGACAGGAAAACATCCTCTAATGCAGTTCTCAGTGTGTACCTTGCCACTGATTAATAGTACACTTCTGTTATAGACAGGCAAGCTAGCACACAGTTCTTTCTAGGTCTTTGAGTGTTTACAAAAAAAGGATTAAAGCAACCTTTTTCCTAAAATAAACCTAAATTAAACATGCCTTATCAAATAAAGTAGTTTATAATATTATATAATAATTTTTTTTAATTCTGTGTGGTGGCTTAATTTCAATGTTTATTTAATATTTGGGCCTTGATCACAATTTAACAGGAGCTGTGTTTTCAGCCCGAATAGGCTATTTTTTTTTATTCAGTGCAATCATAATAGCATTTTTTTCTCTCAAAATGTGTTTCAGCTGCTCAAAAAAAGACCTGTTTACAGTATTTAATAACAAAAGAGGATAGCTGACAGCACCTAAGATACACTCATACAAGCTCACTATTATACTCATACAAGCTACTGATATTTCATTTGAACAGCGAATAGGATTTCAGTAGCTCTCATTCTATTGACTGTTTTGAACAGCCAATAGGATTTCAGAAGCTCTCATCCTATTAGCCGATTTGAATTTGAAGAATCAAATCAACAAATAGGAATGCAAGGTACACCATTTTGAAACAGCTACCTTGCATTCAACCTCAGTGTACGGCGGTGACCGTATGAAGAGGACGCTTCCAGGATGGCTCCACTCTGTGCCACTGGGATGAAGATAGAAGACGCCCCTGGGATGGATGAAGGTGTAGCAGCCTAGATAAAGACTTCTCGCCGCCTGGATGGAGATAGATGTCCGGACTTCAGAAACTGAGAGTAGATATTCTGGGGTTAGCGTTAGGATATTTTAAATTTTTTTTTTTTAGATTAGGGCTTTGGGCTATTGGAAAATAGCTGAATGCCCTTTTAAGGACAATGCCCATACAAATGCCCCTTTCGGGGCAATGAGTAGCTTGGGTTTTTTTTAGAGTTAGTTTTTTTTATTTTGGGGGGTTGGTTGGGTTGTGGGTTTTACTGTTGGGGGGACTTTGCATTTTTTTTTACAGGTAAAAGAGCTGTTTAACTTAGGGCAATTCCCTACAAAAGGCCCTTTTAAGGGC
>CAJPDP010464150.1:0-17096 GCA_905336975.1 Bombina variegata variegata
GCCAACTCTCCCCATTGATGTCTATTAGGGAAATCGTGCATGAGCGCTTGTATTTTGGTGCAGTATGAAGGTTAACGCCATCATATCGCCCGCACAAGCCTGCTTTTTACAAACTTGTAATAGCAGCGCTATAGGGAGGTGAATTAACACCGCTTCTGTGGCGATCGTTAATTTCCCTTTAGCGCTCAAAACTCGTAATCTAGCTAAAAGACAATTAATATTAACAAAAATCTTACATTATAGGATTTGAACAATTAAAATAACCTTTGTTTCAATGTTAAAAGTACATACCGCTTATCATAATTTACCTTTAAATTGTCCTTGGGTCACCTTTGTGCTAAAAAAACTGTTAATGATAAGTTTATAAAAACTCTGTATTATATGAAAGAAGGAAAACAAATGAGTCAATTAGCCAAGTTATCCGCAATGCGAAAGCGAGCTCGCGTTCGCATTGTAGGACTAGGAAGCATTGTGCTCACGAGAGCGTGTTTCCATAGGCTCCAATGGGAGCCTCGTTCTGATGCCGTCAGAGACGACATGAGAACTTTAGCACCAGCAAATGTGATAAGTCGTGCAGCGATGGCAGCAATCAAATATATATGTATATGCTGATATACAGATATATTTATGTGTTAATATGTGTATATACATAATATATGTGTAAATAATAATAATACTTACCGATAAATGATAAACTTTTTACTGTTTGAGCCAGGCAAGTCTATGCTATATGTAAGCTGTTTTATAAATATGGGTGCATATTTGCATGAATGCATTTTGAAGGAACATAGTTGTTTACCATAGAACGCTGGTTGATATTATTTGTTGGTGTTGACAGGGAACATATCATAAGGAAGTTTCTTGCAGGGCTGACATTTAATGCAGACAAACCTGTATTGAAGAAAGGGTTTGCTAGGATTAGATGTATAAATCATCTCACACAAATGTTTTTCTTCTTTTGGAATAAATTTATCAAAACCTGAAGGGATTGTGTTCCTGAAGACTAAAATATCTGTATTTTTCTACTTCATTTTGATGTCTGATAAACATTAGCACATAAAATTCAAACTACTATCTATAAAAGCTGCCAAATTGGTTACTATTGCATAAAACATCCTGAAACTGTATTAGATTGCAAAAAATACAATGCCAGAGATCAAAAGGAAATCTAAACATGAAACCTAAACATTTTATATTATGATTCAGCTAGAGAATACAATTTTAAACAGTTTTCCAATTTACTTCGGTTATCTAATTTGCTTTATTCTCTTGGTATCCGTAGATGAAGAATCAGTGATGCACTACTGAGAGCTGGCTAAAAGCCAATGACAAGAGGCATATATGTGCAGCCACCAATCAACACCCTCTAAGCCTACCTAGGTATGCTTATTAACAAAGGATAGAAAGAGAGCAAAACACATTAGGTAATAGAAATAAACTTGAAAGGTATTGAAAAGTGATGAAACAGCCAGTTTGTGGCTGAGAAACGCGTTGCAAACTAAGGGGATACTGTGATACCCCTTAGTCCACTCCTTGTTTTTAATGATATTGGGGGGGTTTTTGGGGGGGGGGTGGGGGGGTTGTGTTTTTTTGTTGTTGTTTTTTTTATGAAATCATTTTTATTGAAATTAAAATATTGCACAATTATACAAAATGTTCATATATAATAATAGCAAAATACAAAATGAAAGGCAAAACTTGGTCAGGTCTACATTCCTGTACTGTAGAGTTGTCCATGTCTATATTACTAAAACAGAAATAAATCTGTATTATGCTTGATTTCTGAAACTTGATCCAACATAAGAAGAATTGTGTGTTAGATAACCAGCTCAAAAGTCACACATTTCCTATTGCAAATAAAACATTACACACATTCAACAGTTACTGTATATCTCTTCTGATGTTACTCCTCATTTCTTCATAAAACATAATGTAAGGTTCCCAAACTAAAATAAATTGATTTTGTGTATTTAACATCATTGCTGTTAAACTACTCCTATGCTAGTGATGGTCTAATTTTTGTAAGACATAGTTAAATGAAGGGGGTTCTGATCTCCAATATTTTGCAATGCTTATTCTGGTGATTGTACAGATCATTGCTGTTAGTTTATTATGATGTGTGAGAATATTATCTATCGGGAAGTGTAAGAGGGCCTGTTCAGGCCTGAGAATTATTTCTTTAGAGAATAGTTTGCTTAGAAGTCGAGAAGATTCCTCCCAGATTCCTCTTATTTTGGGACAACCCCACCACAGATGTAGGTAAGTTCCTTGTTCTCCACATCCTCTATAACAGAATTTAATCTCTGTGTCCTCTAAACTATGAAATCTTGTTGGATATAAATACCACTTAAAAGCTACTTTTATATGGTTTTCCTTCAAAAAAGCAATTAGTGAAAAAGACACACCTTTAAATAAGTTTGCTTCCCATTGTTCTAATGGCCATGTATTATTTAATTCTCTCTCCCACTTCATAATGAATGTTGGCTTGTCATCTTTTACAGTTGCATTAAATATAGAGTATAATTTTGAAATTGTGTTTCATGTATTATGTTTGGATAAATATATGCCTTCAAAAGCAGTGTAGGCAGAGCTGGTCTTCCCTCCTCTCACTGCATTTTTTCTCGATTTTAATTGTAGATAATGGAACCACTGATGTTTATCTGAGGTATCTAAACTCGCATATTGTTCATAAGAGATAGGTGTGTTTTGTATTAAAGCGTCCGCTATCCTATACAATCCTTTGTTGGCCCATTTGTGCTTGATTGATTCCTCTATCGGGGAATCTATAGTAATTAAGGGTGCTAAAGTGGATTTATAACTGAGTAGCAGGAACTTATGTGTAAACATGTCCCATGTCCTTTTTTGGCAGTCCACACAATTCTAAATATCTGATCTATTTCAATAAGATTAGATTCTATTTTGACCCATTGCCTCTCACTGTCTGGAATATTCCAATGTAATGTTTGAACCATTTGAGCTGCATAGAAATAAGACACAAGGTTAGGTACTCCAATTCCCCCCTCTTTCCGATTTCTAGTCATCAAATATTTATTTATCCGTGCTCTTTTTCCCTGCCATATGAAGTTCAAGATATCTTTCTGAACCCTTCGGAGCTCACTTATTGGTATTGATATTGGTAGAGATCTAAAAAGATATAAGATTTTGGGTAAGATTGTCATTTTAGTCGTGGCAATTCTACCATATAAAGAGATTTTGAACTGAGCCCATTTTTCCAGTAACTTTCTGATATGTTTAAACATTGGCACATCATTTTCATTATATAAATGATTGACATTAGTCGTTAGATTAATTCCTAAATATTTGAGTGTTTTTTTAAATGTATTTCTAATAACTTTTTCGTATGATTAGGGAGTTGTATACCGATTTCTTCACATTTTTCTTCATTAATTTTATTTCCCAAAAGTTGTCCAAATTTGTGGATAGTAAAGTATAATGGTGGGAGTGATAAAAGTGGTTTGGTAAGGGACCGTATGATATCGTCCACAAACAATGATACCTTATAATTTTGTGAGTTGAGTGGGATCCCAGAAATTTCTGGATTATCCCTAATCCTGGCTGCTAATGGTTTGATACTGAGTGCAAAAACAAGAGGGGACAAGGGGCAACCCTGTCTAGTTCCATTTCTAATTTGTATGCCTTTGGATTAATATCCTGCTAACCGGACAAATTCTTCAGGGTTCGAGTATAATTTTGATATTGCGTCATGGAAAGGGCCTATGATTCCAAATTTATATAAAATGGCATGCATCTAATCCCAATTAATTCTATCAAATGCCTTTTCTGCATCCAGCGAGAGGAACAGAGAAGGCATATCTTTGGCTTGGGCATAATTTAAAAGGTCTATAATTTAGCGAATATTATCTGGGGCCTCTCTCTTTTTGATAAACCCGACCTGATCCGAATAAATTATTTTCGTGATAACGGAATTTAATCGATATGCTAAAATTTTGGTGAAAAGCTTGATATCCTGATTGATAAAGGAAATGGGTCTATAATTTTGACAATATTGTGGGCTCTTACCTGGTTTGGGAACAACTGAAATTCGGGCTAGTAGCATATCTGAAGGTATTTCAGTACCTTGCATAATTAAATTAAATAGTTTAACCAATTGTGGGATAAGGACTTTTTGAAGGTCCTTATAAAAAGACCTGGAGTCTTATTTCTCTTGAGCTCTGATGGCTAAAAAAACTTCCTGAATCGTTATTGGGGCATTTAAATAGTGGAGGTAAGATTAAATAAATTGTTGTAAAAATCCGCAAAAGTGTTTGCTATTTTTAGAGGGTCATTTGTAGTCGTACCATCTGTTTGTTGTATTTGGGGGATTGAGGTATTTCGTGTGATGTCTTAATTTATTGGCTAGCATTTTGTCTGGCTTATTGCTATAGAGATAATATTGGGTGTCTATAAGTTTGATGGCATAAACCGCCTCTTTATCAAGTATTTGGTTCAGTTCTTCATTTTTATCTTTAATTTTTCTAGCTATGTTTTTACCTGGATTTTGTAGGGATTGTTTATGAAGTATGGAAATTTCTTTTCTTTTTTTTTTCTTTTTCTTTATTGAGGTTAATAAGATATAACATACATGTTATTCCAAAAGATATGGAACGACAAGATAGAAAACATCAAACAAGTATATTGTTGTGTCACATAAATATAGAACAACCCTAACCTCACTTTTTCAAATTTTTTCTCTTGCTTTAAAGTATACTTAAATCATACATTGCTTGTGATTAAGGAGAAAGTGAACACAAGTATACATAACAAATATTTAAGGCATAACGTACAAACTGTAATATTTAGAATTTTAAGCTCAACTTATGAGTGGCGCAGATAAATGAACATAATAGTTGAAGAGTTACTGTTAGGAGAATAAGAAAATAATTAGGGGTGTGGTATAAGCAAGATAAACCGCATAGTTAGTCCTCCCTAACTAGGGGGCATATTATAAGTGGTGGTGGGGGGGGGTTAAGTGCGTTAAATAGCATGAACTAAGAGTCATGCGTCTATGCAAAAAAAAACTGAATGACTAATTGCGACATGGCTCTAAAAAAACTATAAACAGGCGGCAACATTACAAATTGACCTATCCATATATGACCTCTCATATCTATATGAGTTGCTAGAGGGGAAGTATAAATGGGATGGTTACATCTTGGGCTAGTGTACTGACTGACTAAACCATTTGTATAAACCTGTTTTGTGTGGCTCGGTTAGGGTATTATGAATAGGGCAATGTGATGGTCTAGTAATAAATGGATAGTTTACTTTGATGACATTAGTACTAATATAAGCTATAGGATATGTATTGTGCTCTTAACCATATAGCACTCCATTAGGCTGCCAGTCTGAAGATGTAAGCCTGTAGGTGCTGCCTTGATCAAATGGAACACTCAGGTGTCCTCTACCTACTGTATATATGATTGTTAGAGGCTGTTAGGACAGATAGTAATTAAGGCTAAGAATTGCTCAGTGGTTGCGGTCGATAAGTTATACCAAGTAGACATATAGATCCCATAGTACTTCAGGCTGACATCAATGTCATTAGTTACAATATTCTAGAGCCGCTTTAATTAAAACAGCGAAAATAGGGGGTCTGTAGTCCTAAAACCTCTGCAATTTGTTAAGAACTAATTTAATGAAGAACCAGAATGCGACCCTGAGGGCATTGCAACAGATCAAGGTTTGTAACCCACTATTCATGAATAGCAAGACCCCGTCACTCGGGCATGGGCCCTATACCCTGTGACCGGCGGGCTAGCTATGTTAGAGAGTAGATAGGTTCTAAAAGGGAAATGTGTTTTATCTTTAATCCGCAGACCCGGCATATCCAGGCTCTCAACAATATTATAGAATAAACCCATAACTATATAGATGTTTAGATGTTCTCCCTATAAATGTGTCGAGGGAAATATTGGTGTACAGTAGTAAGGGGCTGCGCCCGCACAGCTCTTAATGCTTGGTAGGAACATTGCATAGAAGTACTAGAAGCGGGTTACAGTATATAGAGTGCTAATAAAAAATACATGGATCTAATGTTGTTGCCATACCCTCAGTCTAAAAGTATGTACACTCATGGTTCTCCTGGGAGTTAACGGACATTCTGCTATATATTGTTTAAAAGAGCTTCTAAGATTTGTTGTCTACATGTGGAGAGCTCATTCAAAATATACATGGGCACAAAACCCTGGTGAAGTAGTTTACAGTAAAAAGTAGCAGATAGCCCAAGAGAGGCGATAGTATATTCAACATCAGAGTCAGCGGCATCTAATAGCAAATGAAAAATTGTTTCAGGGTATGGAGATGTACTATGGTGCCTAGGCTTGTGTGCTATTAATCGTGTAAAAAGCTGGTTAATTATTAGTATAATGGAAGTGTCCAATCAGTGTGCAAATGTTTAAGTTATAAAACTAGTCTATATGATGAAGTATTGAACTTCTGGTGAGAATGCTATTGGTTTGTGGCTCAATACCCTATAAACCAAAGCAAAATATAGAGTTTACCAAAATGAACTATGAACAGTATTAAAAGATGCACTTCTTCAGAATAATCTAACCTCTCGCTAGCATGCCTTAAATTCCTAGAGCAGGGTTGTATATGAACTGGGTTATTAAAATCAAAACATCAAACAAGCATAAACCGTATATATATATGTGTATCAGAGACAGTTGTTACACAGCTCTATTTGGACACACATTTTATGTTGGGCTGTGTAATTTTAGCTGCAGAGAATGCATTTAAAGAGAGCCCTTATTTAACTGATATCCTTCCCAGTAGACCTATACATTGGTAAACATATTTTGCTATATAACAAGTCTCTCAATAAAATACCTATAAACTAAGCCATAAATAGCACAGGGTCCATATAACTTTGTAGAAAAGAAAAGCAAATGTACTACACTCTGTTTAACATATTTTGCTAAATAACATATATCTCAGGAAAATACTTATGAACTCAGCCAAGAAGTAACACAAGGTCCATATAACTTTGCAGAAAAAAGGTAAATGTACCACGTTTTGTTTTAACCTATGTCCGTTCCTGTATGGGCTGTAGTGGCAACAGTACTTCTTTGACATTATGCAGTGGAAAACAATGTGGTTGTCTTACTATCCGTTGGACAGGCTTATTGTTAGAGTGTAGGACACCATCAAGTAAAAACTGTCCAAACGTTATGGGTCTGCTGAGGTGAAGTGGCAACGCACCACAAACAGGGAAGATCAGAGGCAAAAGAGGTAAAGCACTGTCCATCTCCACTGAGTCTGACCACTGTTTTTTCAGTTCATGTGGATGCTCAAAAGTATGGTCCTCCAATCTGACACCTAGGCATTGCGGTGTGGTCGAGGGAGAGGTGCGCACTTGTCTGGTTAATTAGCCATCTGTCCCTGGCGGCTCGGATATATAATGGTAGTCAGGGTTCGGTATAGGGGACCAGTCTTCATTCAACTCATAGGTAGTTGTAGAAGGTATCGGGGGTAAATGTAGTACAGACCTGAGATCGCCTATTAGCAGGAGGAATTGATGCGTAGTTAGCTTTACAATAGCTGGTTCCCAAGATGCGACTGCTTCCATGCTGACTGGCTATAATATGCTGTCTCTCAAGCCTGCTCTGAAATGTCCTTGTGTCGGCTGAGAAGGCAGCATATTTTTCTGCCGTCCACAGTCCCCACACTCAAGCCCCTTTCAGGAAAGGTTATTGTGGTAGATTAAGTCCCATACGGGTGATCTGCTGTTAAGCCGTTTCAAGGCGTCTGGGCTGGTTTTTTAGCACCTGATAGTAATGAAGGAATGGAAGCCGTTTTAACCAAGATGGCCGTCGGCTTCACCCAGTGGCTGTTCAGTTTCCACAGGCTTCAAGCTCCTCAAAGACATGCAGCAGCACCCCACCGCTTCCAGGGCCAGATGCCCAGGCTAAGATTGCCAGGCAAACTTAAGAGACTTAGGTTATCTTTTATGGGAGGTGTTTGATGAAGATTTGGTCGGAGCTCACAGAATGTGTGACCGCTCACCTACCTAGCTGGCTCCGCCCCCCGGAAATTTCTTTTTTAATTATTTTAGTTTTATCACACATATTTAATTTGTTGGATTCCGCAATTAAAAGACCTCTAACTAACAACTTAAGAGCTCCCCAAGTGTAGGTTGGGTTTGAAGTGTAACCTTCATTAATAGTTATGAACTCGGCTATATCTTGCTGGAGTTTTTGTAGAATGACATTATTTCAATAGACTGGGGTGTAAAGACCAAGATCGAACTCTGTTTGGATTTAATAGTCCGTTGAGGGTTATTTCCACTATTGAGTGATCTGATCATGAACAACTGACGATATCTGCTGAATTAAAGGGACATTAAACCCAAACATTTTTTTTCATGATTCAGGTAGAGGATTCAGTTTTAAACCACATTCCAATTTACTTCTATCATCTAATTTGCTTCATCCTTTAGATATCCTTTATTGAAGAAATAGCTATGTACACTGGTTATCCAATCACAAGAGGCATCTATGTGCAGCCACCAATCAGCAGTTACTGAGCCTATCTAGATATGCTTTTCAGCAAAGGATATCAAGAGAATGAAGCAAATTAGATAATAGGAGTATATTAGACAAGTGTTTAAAATTGCATTTTCTTTCTACATCATGAAAGAAAAAATATGGGTTTAATGTCCCTTTAAGTAATGGTAACATAATTTGGATACTTAAAATATAATTGATTCTGAAATATGTATTATGTACCGGTGAAAAATATATGTAATCTCTTGAGCTTTTATTGAGAGCTCTCCACCCATCTATTAAGTTCTGGTCTAAAAGGAAATCTTTTAGTAACTTTGGGAAGGATTGCGTGTAATAAGTGTATTAGCGCCCTTGGTAGATCTGTCCATTTTGTTCTCTAGAGTCATATTGAAATCCCCCCTACAATAGTCTTACATTTTTGCCATTGTGTGATATTTTAATAAGCCTAGACATGAATGGGGCTTGATTAACATTAGGCGTATAAACATTTCCCAAAAGTATTGGGGTGTTTTGGATTTGACCTCTAACAATGAGAAATCTACCCTCCTTATCTCTGACAACTTCCTCTTCTTTAAAATTGAGGGACATATGTAATAACAGGGATAATCCGCATTTTTTTATTTTTATTGAATGTGTGATATTGTACAGGAAATAATTTATCCCACTATTTGGGTGTACAGTGGGAAGTGAAATGTGTCTCCTGTAGCATGACAATCTGGGCTTTATATTCAAGCATAGCTTTCTTCCTTTTAATATCTGAATTTAGTCCTCTAACATTATGTGAGATTATTTTATTTGTCATGATATATCTCTAACATGTGTGATAGCCTAAACTGAGAGTAATGAAGTGAGGGTATAAAGTATGTTGGAGCTTCTGTACATAGGGACAAAGCAAAATACCGATCATCCAACGCGGGAGGAGTGTGCAGAGAGCAGCTCAGTGAGAGAGTATATGTTAGAAACCTATTTTGTAGAACCTTAATATTGCAGACAACATTGTTGATGAAGTATCTCATATTTTGTTTCCCTACAAATTGTGCAAACAAAGAAATGGATAGTTGGTAAACATCCCAACTATGAACACAGAACATTAACATAACAATCATAAACTTTTTTGAATAATTCAAAAGAATTGTCTGTAACCACTACAAACATAGTGACAAACTATAACTTGTTAATCATTCAGACCTGGGGGGGAGTGCAATTGGGTGGGTGTTGAATGGGTAGGGTATTAGGAGAGGGTTATAAAGAGGGAGATAGTGTAAGGGGTGGGCTTTAGAGAAGTAGAAATAGAATAGAGGGGGACCTCCAATATAGACATTTTAAAGAATCACAAATTGTAAAAAATCACAAAATGTGATTCACAATATGTCAAAGGATACCAGAATCTTATAAAGCTTGTGGGTTTGAGCAGAACAAGCAATGGGACCCAAAAGTCAACTCATTTCACATGAGAAAAATTTTAAGTCAAATGACCCATCAGAATTGATAATCATGGTGGTGGTGTAGTTTCTCTGATTGTTGGGCCATTTTCCACTTCAGAATTGGGACCTGTCTCAGCTCTTTTTTATTTGCTATTTTTACCCACTAGAGTCCAGTCTTTCTGGAAGGCTTTTCTCGGAGGTTTTGGAGAACTGGAATTTTCTGTTTACTCTGGAAGTAGCTTCAATTGTTCCAGCAGACGCAATCCTTCTTCAGTAGATGAACAAGAATGAGTACCATTTTGGTAGCAAAAATTAGTTTGAAGGGGAAGTTCCATTTTTACTTAATATTCTCTTTAATAAGGACTTGTACAACAGGCTTCATCTCCATCCTTCTTCTCAAAGTAGTAAGAGAAAGATCTGTGTAGATTTGAATATAATTTTCTTCATATTTGAGGTTACGTGTTGTTCTTGCTGCTTTTAGTAATTCTTCTTTAACATGAACGTAATGCATTTTTACAATAATGTCCCTAGTTACAGACTGAGAGGGTTTAGTTAAAGATTGATGGACTCTGTCCATGAGGAGCATAGAGATCTCTATTTCAGGTGCCAACCAATGAAACAAATTGGTAACATCTTCTTGTAGATTCTTATAATTTTCTGGAAGATTTCTGATCCTTAAATTGGAACGACGTGACCTATTCTCTAGATCTTCTACTTAGTCTTCAAGCTTTCTAATGCACACATAATGATCTAGAAGGGTGGTCTGGATTTCTGGGATCTCTCCTGTTATATCCTCCAACTTTTCTTCTATGTCTGACGTTCTATGACCTATTTCTCGGATAGCTCTCTTCAGCTCTGATAGAGCCGATTTAAATTACTCTTGGAATATGGTTTTTATTTGTGCAAGTAGATCTCTGTTAGGCATATCAGAGGGGCTTTGATTGTCCAATTCACTTTGGTCTGGACCAGAAATTTCTTTGGTAGGAGACATAGTTTTGTCTGTCAGTATTTGCTTATATTGTGCTTTTGCTAAGTAATCTTTGACTAAATGACTTCTAATTTTCATGTTGAGGGTATCTCAATAGGAAGCTGTGAGATGAATGAGAAGTGCTAAAAGCTAAATAGGATTAGACCACTCTAATCTTAAAAAGTATTGTTTAATACATACAGTTTAATACAACAGGTTGCTAGATAAAAGCAATCCTAAAATCTACATGGATCCATGATGATAAAAAATCTAATATTTATAAAAAGCCTAATCTTTAAAATGGACAAATAAAGTCAAATATGATGAGTTACACAACAATGTTAAATATATAACAGCAATGTTAAATATATAAATAGGAGAATATCTTCGACAAGTAATATATCATAAATTATGTGTAGACCAAAAAGTGTCTAAAAGCAATACCAAAAAGTTCAAAAAAATCCAAAATTAAAAAATTACAAAAAATACAAAAATAATGATCCATTCAGTGTCCAATAAAATGAATCCAAAAGTAAATGTGTAGTCAATGTGTCTTACTAATATGCAATCCAAATACAATCCAAATTGGTGAGGATAAAGAAAAATGTTGTAGAAAAATAATAATCCAAAAGTGTGCCTTCAAGACAAACAGTTATCCAAAAGTGTGTTCAAAACAAACAGTCAAGTGATAGTAAAAAATGTATTAGAAAACGTGTCCAAAAAATGTATAAAAATCAGAAGTCAAAACTGTTCCACATAAAGTTTTTCAGTGGTAATCCTAAAGATGTGATAGTGCCAATAATATCCAATTGGTTAAAGGTGCGTGAAAAACAAGTAAAAAATAGATATAGAAGTAAATCCTGTAATTTAAACAGAAAAAAACAGAGATGTAGTAACATTCATAATACCATGAAATATATGAAATTTTGCTCACCAGTAAGTCGACACGTTTCGGTCCTTAGCAGACCTTTATCAAGACTATACTGTAGCTAGTTGGCTGGGAGCTTATATAGGGTAACTTCCTAAGCTAATTGGGTGTGTTTTGGCACCAATTTCTTGGTCCGCCCTTTCCTGTTTGTCCCTGTGTGTGATGGGAAAATTTCCTTAATACTTTCATGTTAATATCTAAAAACAAATTTACAGTTCTATTTTAAAACCATATTGAGGAGTACTTTTGGTGTGTATATCCATTTTAGTGGGCTTTTATTAAATTTAGCTGTCATAATTGTATACCAATCCGATTTTTTGTCATATTGTTACTTCCTGTTTACATATGACCAAATATTATGTCACTTCCGGTTCTCTCTGAATTTATACCTACAGATCATCCTTAACATTTACAGTTTGTGTTATATGGGAACCTTGCCCCCTGATCTTTAGCTTGATAAAACAGTCGTTATCTGTTTTTATCATACTCCGATCTCCTTTTCCGTTTGTTTTGTGGCTGTTGATCTTCGAAACAAACCGGATGTTGCGTCATTTCCGGTTTCTGTGATCACCGAAACCGGATGTTGCATCATTTCTGGGTTTTCGGATCACCGAAACCGGAAGTGAGAATGTGTGTCTAAAATTTTGATGAATCCAAATGTTTATGAGGTGCAGTGGGCGATCTTAAACAATAAGAAGAAAACCAGTATGTCATATATTGTAAAACAGAAACATAGTGTTATACCATTCTCTTAGGACATCTATGTTAATTAAAAGACGTATATAATATATATGATGTATTGCTAAACAGAACCATAGTATTATACTATTCTCTTAGGACATCTATGTTAATTAAAAACATCTGTGTTAATTAAAAAACATCTGTGTTAATAAAAAAACATCTGTGTTAATCAAAAAACATATATAATCGTTTGACAAGTTTATGGCATGAGAGTGTCACAATTAGAGTGGTCATGAGAAGAGGAATTTATACATTACTTGGTATCAGTACAACCTAACTGATTTGGATTGCTATCTTAACATATATGAACCATTATGGAAAATATGATAGATATTATGTCCTATATTAAATTGTAAACCAAGAAAAAGATGTCCTGATGTGAGTCATTGGTTAAGTTCTTAGGAGAAAGAAACTGTTATGTTTCCCCACAGCCCTCAATTTAAACTGTAGTAGAGGGATAATTACATAGAATTATGCTCTTATTTTTGCTTGTGTTCACAGGAGGTATATTTTAGAATCTGCTTCACATATATCACTATCTGACCTGCTAATCAGGAGGAATACAGAAGGTTAATAAAAGTTGGAGAGGAGGAGACCATGAAAAGAAACTCCTATTTAACGAATCCAAATGGATTTTCACGCTAGACTGCCTCTACCCGAAAGGCTTAAACCATAAGGAGGACCTCTCACAACTTCTATCCCTTAGAAAAGATTAGCTGATAACAACTAAAATCAAGAAGTGTCCATAATCATTTATATTGTAAACAAAGGGAACACAGAATAAGACGCTGGATTGAAACAAAAGACTGAGTAGACCAGACATACCATGACGACCGCATGTGTTTTCACACTAGCTATTAGACATGACTCTGGTCAATAACCAGACCTTATGAAAGTGAAATCCCCACTCTACTATACAAAATGAATGACCTGACCTTGTCACAAATATTCAGTATCTATACCCTTAAAATCACAATAAGGATTTTTTGCTAACACAGTTGGTTATACATACTATAATAACTCAAACGAGTTTTGTCTTATACATATAATACCTCTATCTAACACTCTTTCTATTGACTATGACTATATCCCTGGAGATATAGTTCAGCATACCATTTCTGCACAGTATAAGGTAGACGCCAAAAGCCACCCCTACTGATTAGCAGGTCAGATAGTGATATATGTGAAGCAGATTCTAAAATATACCTCCTGTGAACACAAGCAAAAATAAGAGCATAATTCTATGTTATTATCCCTCTACTACAGTTTAAATTGAGGGCTGTGGGGAAACATATATTTCATGGTATTATGAATGTTACTACATCTCTGTTTTTTTCTGTTTAAATTACAGGATTTACTTCTATATCTATTTTTTTACTTGTTTTTCACGCACATTTAACCAATTGGATATTATTGGCACTATCACATCTTTAGGATTATCACTGAAAAACTTTATGTGGAACAGTTTTGACTTTTGATCTTTATACATTTTTTGGACACGTTTTCTAAAACATTTTTTACTATCACTTGACTGTTTGTTTTGAGCACACTTTTGGATAACTGTTTGTCTTGAAGGCATACTTTTGGATTATTATTTTTCTACAACATTTTTCTTTATCCTCACCAATTTGGATTGTATTTGGATTGCATATTAGTAAGACACATTGACTACACATTTACTTTTGGATTCATTTTATTGGACACTGAATGGATCATTATTTTTGTATTTTTTGTAATTTTGGAATTTTTTGAATTTTTTGGTATTGCTTTTAGACACTTTTTGGTCTACATATAATTTATGATATATTACTTGTTGAAGATATTCTCCTATTTATATATTTAACATTGCTGTTATATATTTAACATTGTTGTGTAACTCATCATATTTGATTTTATTTGTCCGTTTTAAAGATTAGGCTTTTTATAAAGATTAGATTTTTTATCATCATGTATCCATGTAGATTTTAGGATTGTTTTTAACTATCAACCTGTTGTATTAAACTGTATGTATTAAACAATACTTTTAAGATTAGAGTGGTCTAATCCTATTTAGCTTTTAGCGCTTACTCAATAATCCCATTTTTCCTATACTTGATACTAGCAGTCCACTAGGGGACTTCTGTGAGTGAGCTTTAGGGGTAGTCCTAGCGCTTAGTTTACTACCATATATATCTTAGATGAATGAGAAGCGTTGGCCTTGGAGATACCCGGGAGAGTGATGTCCGATATAAACTCAGCAGTAAATTGATATTAAGAATGCACCTTTATGTTGATGTTTGGAGGTAATTAGTTAGGTCATCAGATGACATCATTGATGTTACTTGTCACTATTACCACATTGTGTACTTTATTTATTATGACATGGCATCATTTCTAGTCTTCTTTCCACAGATTGTATTTGCTAAATCACTACCATTAGGGGAATATCAGGACATATGTGTTACACCACAATATAATCTAAGAGAAACTTCCTGAGCTTTCCCTGACTCTACACTTAATTGTATTGTGGGTCAGGGTAGGGAGTATTCCATTAGTGTACTCAGTGCTCTCTTAAATTTCTGAGATAATCTGACTTCCCCAACTTGTTATGGATGAATTACTCATTCCAATTGCCAAACTTAGTCATGTGGCTAAATCTTTTCCTTGATCAATCACTCTTGCTTCTTGTAGATTCCTATGTATTTTATCTTTCCTTTCTATGTATCACTTCTTTACTGTCTCTCTTTATATTGTGCTTTATTAATATGCACAAGAGCACCTCAGCGCAATTAGGCAGTCTGCTACTTTTCTTGTATTTATGTTTAGCTACTCTGCTATGTTATCTATTTATCTTAATAGATGCCTGTAGTTTTTGCCTGTGTGTATTTCTTGAAGGCTATGTTAAATTGAAACTTGTTTATGACAGCACAAAGCCAATCTATCGCCTCTGAGTGTATTTGATGGTACTCAGTAAGTTTATAGTGTTGGGGCTTTTATCTGTAAGCAACCGCTATCTCTGTAGAGCAGATCACATCAGGTTGAATTTATAATGTGTGTAGTGATAAAATGGCGTTTCGTGCCAGAGATAACACAGTCCGTTATTCCTCTAGTCTGTACCGCTTCTGGTCACACTAGGAATTCCGCTCTCCACCATAGTCTATGCAATACTTTAAAGTGGACCAATGTGTGGAATATCTCGGACAGCTGCAGGAGCTTGTACTTAGAATTATTTGGCAGAGTGGACCACAGCTGTTTGAAAACTGTTAGATGATCAGAAGACATGTCTTCTTGTGTCTCTTAGCCTACTATTGCAGCTTTCATCTCAGCTTGGACTCTGGAGCGGAGCCCCGACCCTCTGGATTTCAGTGGTGCACTGAGCTTTGTTCCGAAATTGAACCAGGTGTTGCAGTCCAACTCACTAGGCCCTGTTGCACTTTGCTTCAATCTTGTTGCCCTCTTCCAAAATCTGGCCAGTTTTGTCAAGCTGCTGCAAACTGTTGATTCTGCAGTCAGTAGTGAAGATTTCTCGATCTTTTGCATCAGATTTAATATGCAAAAAACACTAATTTTATTGATTTGTTGGAGGAGCTCTCATTAAGTACGTCTGCCCAGATGGAAAGTTAGCTCCGCCTCTTCATGATATTAGATGATCAGAAGACATGTCTCCCTGCGTGTTACACTTATTTGTTTTTGGTCAATTTTATAAGTCCTTCAACTTATTTATGTGCTATCCCTTTAATTCACTAGCATCACCTACTTCCAGATGGCTATTTAAGCCTCGCTATCAGACTAATCATTGCTTGGTATTGTTTTTCATTCAGTCTAAGCTCCTACTCTGCGTTCTAGTTTTCGATACTGTGACTTGATATTTGATCTTGTCATTTATTTACATATTCCTCCTAACTTCTGCTCAAGAGTGCTTATGCTGTTACCCTGATCAGCGTATTCATAGAAGGGGACTTTTCATCGTTATCCTGATCATCAGTTCCATCTCTCCACTCTGCTGAAGTCGGGTGATGTCACTTCCACTCTATTCAGCGTTACATGCTGCTTCCCTTCGGTAAGAGAGACTTCGCTGTTGACAAGGTACTAAGTGCACTTATTTGTTTATTCACTTAGTTGATATCAATATCCCCTGGGGGAAGCGAGTACCTTCTGTAACCTACGTTACCTACGTTACTTTCAATGGGGCTACTTTCAAACTGACCCAGGGAGAGCAAAAGGCTTATATCTTTGTTTTGTTAATCTGAAGTAAATATTAATGAAACAATGTATCCACTTCTCAGAACGTTCATTCATCACTGGTTAAGCAACAAATCTTATAGTTTCCAAGGGTTGCTGTTTTTATAGGAATATATTATACCTAATCTCAAATCAGCAGTTGAGCTCTCATTCTATTGGGTGTTCCAATCAGCCAATAGAATGCGAGCTCAATCCTATTGGCTGATTGCATCAGCCAATAGGATTTTTCCTACCTTAATTCCGATTGGCTGATAGAAATTCAAGGGACGCCATCTTGGATGACGTCATTT
>CAJPDP010464219.1:0-10073 GCA_905336975.1 Bombina variegata variegata
GGGCTAGTGAGGCGCAAACTGTTTTGCTCAAGCCTTTTTAATTGCGCTAATATTACAAGTTGAGCGTAATCACCATTTATGCTTCAATCCTTACCGCAATCTCATAGCTGTGGTTTTCCGAAACAAAAAAGTGGCACAAAACAGTTAAAAAATACATTACAAAGTACAGTTACACTAATAACAACACCGTCTAATAAAAATTTTAAAAATAAATATTGTACAAAAAAGTTATAAATGCTCAAAGATATGAGATCTCGGCTGATAGAAAAAAAAAGCTGACAAAGTACTTTAACATAGAGATACATACACATACATTGCTAAAGATGTATTTGTATGTATATACTGTGGATATGTCTATAAATGTGTTCATATATATTAATGTATTTATACCGTCTCTAAGGAGATTGCTGCATACAGGGAGCTGGGACACTGTGATACCCCAGTATGCTCTTGGGGCACAATACTACATTTGTTCCAATACCATTGTGAGTATACATTTATTTGTTTTACACATTATTGGGACACTTGATCTCAGTTGTCTGCACAAGGAAGCGCCCTTTGTTTTGTTATTTTGTATAAATATATATGTACACACATATAGACATATATACAAGTGCATTAGATTCCTTTGCCATTAAGTAGATGAAAAGACGTAAAAACACATATATGCAATATTCATATTTAATAAAGATTTTAACTGTGTATTTACTGTAAATATTTTACATTTGCTAATGCGAATATGCTATGTTGTTTGCGCGATGGGTGTTAAGGTTTTTTTCAAAAAAAAATTCTTCTTCATTGACTTCTAGGGGAATGCAAAAATGCCATAGTGTTTGCGTGATCTCGGGTGTTAGTTTTTTTTCTCTCCATTGATTTCTATGGGGGGAATATATGCACGTGCACATAAAAACTTAAGTTAGGATTTTTGCACTATTCGGGGTACCATATCAAATGGTTTCATTGTATGAACTTTATAAACAAAGACATTTGTTGGAGGACTGGACATATTAATAACTTTTGGTTAATGTTTTATTTAAAAAAATATTAACCAAAATTATTTTGTGTTTTGCCATTATTTTGAACTGATATAGCACTTTATTGGCATGTTCCATGGAGTTTATTCTGACTTGTTTTGACACAAAAATATCAAGGTCATATTACTTACGATCCATTATGTCTATATCCCCAGAAGACACTCACTCAATCCAGACATGTATCCATGTGGCACATGTTCAATATGGTCAAAAGTCATTAGTATCAAACAAGGGTGCTAATCAATTTGGACATGTTCATAAGATTGGACAACACTTTTATTTTCACTTCACAGAAGTAATTTATTTGTTACAATGTCCCTGCAATTTATTCTGCTTTAGAATGAGTACAAGATAAGCCTGAAAAAAATAATGTAACAAGCCAATAACATCAAGAATGCTTCATGTGATAAACATTATTGTGTCACACTAACATGTGTTGTCAAACATTTTTCATAACAGAAATTTAGTCCTTCCACAAATTTAATTGGATATCCAAAGAGGTGAAATCGAGAAATCCCTCCTAGAAATAAAATGTAAATCAAATTATTAATTGTATACATTGAAAACATTTTTTAGATATAACTTTGCAGTGTGGCATGGCCACTTGATTGGTTAGCCATTTTTTGACACCTGAGTATACACCCATTTGTTTTTCTTATTGAATAACTCAGATAAATAAAACAATTATAGAGCTATACTCAGCCACTGTTCATTGTACTTGTAATACAAAATATGAGATGACAATATAAGTAAAACGCAAGCATAGCGCAAATAGTGCTGCTCAGCTGGGAAAGGTAACAACAAAATGATGCAAGCATTGTTATTTTGCTAAAAGTGTTTAATTCATTGGATAAGGCCTAAAACACTACATGGTACTGGTGCCAGAAGGATTGCTTGGGAGAAGTAAATAGAAGGAACAAATAGTAAAATGCCTCATGTTATTTAATGACAATATCAACTAATCAGTTTCTTTGGAAAATTATATATTATCTTTGGGCAAATATATGATAGATATGATTTGTGAACAAAAGCCCTTTTCCCTAATGGTTTTCATCAACCAATTAAATGGTAAATGTAGGATTATAATAATTGTAAATGCACCCAGCCCCATTTATCAGAAAGGGGTTCCCTACTTGGGAAGTTCTCCGTCCATGATTGCGGCGAGCAGGCAGGGGAATCTGTAAGTTAGGTGCCTGCATTTACCTTTGCACAAGTATTTTCTTGCACAAGCAGGGACTGTCAATCACCCCTAATAGTCTAATGACAACCACTTTTTAACTTGTGGCAAGCAGGCTTGCAAAAAGGAGCTTGCACAGCAATGGCTCCAAAGCAAATTCCGCTACTTGAGAATTGGATCCCTTCATACGCTAACCCTGCCACAAAATTTGAGCAAGCATATTGTAGAATTCAACCATGTGGGGGATTGTGTAGCCCTAGGCTTACATTTTTCTCTATTTTCCATATACTTACTTTGTTACTTTAAAATAATGCTTAATCAATTTGGTGGGGCTGAATATAAATGGGTAATGGTCTTGTGGGAACAACAACAAAAAAAAATATTTTTTTTTCTAAAACATAAAGGGCTACATCACAAGTGGTGTGCTAATGATTCTATGGAGTCGAGGTATGAAATTAGCACACATAAGAATTTCTCTCCTGTGCTAGCTTTTAACTTTCAAATTGTAATATGCATGCTTTCATAGACATCAATGGGGAGAAAGTGTTAGAAAAAAAACTAACACCTAAAGTGAGGAATGGCAAATCGCTCTAACGCAACCCCATTGATGTCTAAGGGGAAAAGAAAGTTACATTTAAACCTAACACCCTAAAATAAACCTCAAGTCTTAACACCCCTAATCCACCTCTCCCGACATCGCCGACAGTAATAAAAGTTATAAACCCCTATTCCGCCGCTCCCGACATTGCCGACACTAATAAAAGTTATTAACCCCTATTCTGCTGCTCCCGGCATTGCCAACACTATAATAAAGTTATTAACCCCTAATCTGCCGTACCTGACATCGCCACCACTAATATAAGCTATTAATCCCTATTCCGCCGCTCCCCAACATCGCCGCCACTAAATAAAGTTATTAACCCCTAAATTTCCGGCCTCCCACATCTCCGCCACTAAATAAACCTATTAACCCCTAAACCGCCGGCTACCCACATCGCAAAACACTAAATTTAACTATTAACCCCTAAACCTAACACCTCCCTAATTTTAAATTAAAATTACAATATAACTATCTTTAAAAAAACAAAAACTTACCTGTGAAATAAAAATAAAACTAAAATCAAACTATTAAAATTAAAAAAAAAACACGAAATTATCAAAAATAAAAACAAATGCACCTAATCTAATAGCCCTAAAAATGGCGTCCCTTGCATTCCTATTGGCTGATTTGAACAGTTTGTTCACTACATTTTTGGGTAACTTGAAATTACTTAGTCTGCATTAATATCAAAAGAATAATAATGGGGTACAACTAAAACACTCTAAAATTAAAACACTGAAATGCTGAAGGTAAAGTAGCAAATTTGCACAAAATATTTACTCTAGAACAGAAAGACGTTCTGTTTATTAATTGTATATTAATTTAAATGTAGTATTTGTTTATATATAACTATGGGTGTCTTAATTGTAAAGACACATTGGGCTTATAATGATAAAAATTAACATCTCAATTTAGCATTCAGCAACCTGATTTGGCTCTTTTTTTCAAAGGCAATTAATTCCATATTAAAGCATATTTTCCGTTTTAACCTATGTTATATTTTTGGTAACAGCAACTGAAATTCATTGATTTCATTGGCTTAATAGCAAAACGTGCCCATTACAAAGATCATTTTTTTTATTACAGCTGTAGAAAAGGGGGACTTGCCTTTAAAGTTACATGAAACCCATCATTTTTTTTTTTCATGACTCAGATAGAGAATACAATTTTAAACACATTCCAATTTACTTCTATTATCTAATTTGCTTCACTCTTTAGATATCCTTTGTTGAAGAAATAGCAATGCACATGGATGAGCCAATCACACAAGGCATCTATGTGCAGCCACAAGCCTATTTAGGTATGCTTTTCAACAAAGGATATCAAGAGAATGAAGCAAATTAGACAATAGAACTAAATTGGAAAGTTGTTTAAAATTGCATGCTCTTTCTATATCACGAGAGAGAAAAAAATAGTGTGTTATGTCCCTTTAAGTTGGTAATGAATGATGACATAAATATGTGATGAGATCAGATATTTGACAATATCAATTAAGCAGAGAGAATATGTGTGTGTGATTTTTTTGTGTTTTTTTCTGCATAATGGTTTGGGAACATTGAACATTATTATAAAAGGGAAATTAAAGGGACACTAAACCCAATTTTTTTTTCTTTCATGATTCAGATAGAGCATGCAATTTTAAGCAACTTTCTAATTTACTCCTTCTAAATTAGAAAGTTGCTTAAAATTGCATGCTCTATCTGAAACATGAAAGAAAAAATTTGGGTTCAGTGTCCCTTTAATGATTATTTATTATTGAGTGCCAATATTTGGCTGTATACTGTTCTTTGAATATGGAAAGATAACATGGATAGAGAATTTTTGTTAACAAAGTGGTGGCTAACCTGGCTATATCTGTAATACTGTTTATGCGCATTCATTTCCGGAGAGAAAAAAATAAATAATTGGTATGTACAAACATAATAAAGGGATTCCAGTTTGCCTGTAATTTCCATATGATCACCAAGAGGATTAATTAATTCCACATTTCAGGCTAGATTGAGCTTCAGGTTCTTATCTGACAAACAAATGCAACTAGTCAAACTAAATAGATACTAGTAATAAAAGTAAATATAAACTCAATATGAGCATCACAGGCCTTTCACTTAGTTACTTCACTCTTGATGTTATAATCTTATTATATTCTTACAGGGTCCTATGTGAGGGGTAGACAAATAATAGTTAACCACAGTATACTGTAGATGTGCTTTCAGCTGGAACGGACACTAGAATTATCGTTTTCACTTTTATTATATGTATCTCTCTTCTATCCCATCTCTTTCTAGGCAGTTCATTCAATACCAGGTATAATGTTTCTGCTGATCTAAGGCTTCAGGCTGCAGCTGTTTTTGGTCACATATTCTGAAGAAATTGCTAAACAGCAGAAATTATTCAGATTGCTCAGCAGAGCAAAAAAAGATTTTTTTTTGCCAAATTAAGATCCTTTGATAGATGAGGATATTGCACTGGGTTTAACACATCACATGATCTTTAGTCTCTACTAATACTAATAGACTTGCCGTTTCATTATTATAGTGTTCTTACAGACATCTTTCACATAGCTTTTTGTTGTGCCATAGCTGACCCTGATATATCTATGGTTTCCACTGTTCTAAAGCTAGCTAGAATTTTCAGACTACTGACACTTTAGATCTAGTACTGCTCTATAAATTATAATATCTAAAGCAAATTTTCTTACAGAAAACGCTTGCCTGTTTTGCCTTTAAAATCAACAAGTTCTGCTAAAAAACCTAAGAGATAGAATGGGGTATTAATGGCACTACTAAGGTATAAATTCAGGAATAACCTTAAATTCAACCTATGCATCTGCTTAGAGATTAATAATCATATATTGCAGATTTAGAGGTACTAGGTAGGGGTGCTATGTACAAAATGCTAAACCAAATTTAATCAGTGCAAAACTGATAATAGTGTACATATGGGTAGCACTCACATTCCTTAGTGGCATAAATATATAGAGCAAGAAGATGTAGTGGAGGAACAAAATGGAAAAATTAAAATTTAACCTTTATTAGGATACTTAAAATCGAACATACACAAACATTTAAAAATACAAATGATTCAAGTCTGATAACACATATATGGTTCAAATGACATAAATGAAAGTCAGGGAGAGTGCTTTTATACGAGAGGGATTTCGACCTTGGATGTAGATATTAATCCATAGTCTATTTCTCTAAAAATGCTAAACTAGAGACGTTACCAGCACAGTGGCAAATGCTATAAGTACTATTGTGCTTAGGAAATATATAAAGTTAGACCATAATCAGAATCGATGCTAATAAGAAAAGCTGCTATCCCCTTACCAACAGTAAATAGGAATAGCTTTTAAAGTAGTCAAGATAATTATAGTCAAATCTATTATATCTGAGTAATATCACGTAAGAAATGTGCAGAAAAATACTGTTTAGCAAGTGGCAACGTTAAGCGCTCTGTTCAACTCTATAATTAATACAATATCATCCAAGTATAGGCTGTAAGCTGTATAGTAAGTAGTAAAGGTACACGCGCATACATCCCGATCGTGTCCTGAGATAACTAAGTCTCAAAATAACGAACTATACCGCTGTGTTCGTCAGACTATCATTCGCTGATTAAAATTAGGATTTCCTCAAGTCCCCTGACATGTTTCGCCAGAGCCTGGCTTTTTCAAAGGGTGAGGGCGCGCCGTTTGTGTGAATTTTTGTATGCGCATTTGCTCCACCTCTTCTGAGGTCATATCCTATCAGATTGTGTATGGCTTTGGCTCAATCAGAGTTAAGATGCTATTGTCTGATCGTACTAAACAATCTTCTATTGGTGATTCACGGGTTGGTAGTTGCAATGGCTACAGATAGATACTTGTTAATCTAAATATTTAGGCATATATCCTATATCTAGAGAGACAAATGTCTACTATTTAACAATGACGAAGAAAATTTAAGTGAAAAGTGCTCTCTTAATAAGAATCCAAATGGTGTGTAGGATTATTTAACAAAAGGAGAAAAAATATAGGAAAATTGAAAAGTTAATAGGGGAAAAAGGTGAAGTTATAATATACCTGGGTATGGTATTATCGCTAGAGCGTGATTTAGTATTTTGGTTTTCGATATTTAATGATGTGCTCAGATAAGTGCTAGCTATAAGGATGCTAGAATGTAGCAATCTGTGACATAATAAAGTGTTATTTCTAACCAAGTGTATTTTCTGCAATGTTTAATTACTCTTAACCCAATATTGCATATTTCAATATCTACTCATCTGAATATCATTTATTATGATCATCTGGAGATAAAGATATAATATCTCAATTTACTCTATTAATATATGTCCATATGTTAATTTCATATTTTCCGCATGGTCTCGTCATGATTCTAATTTAATGTTAGATTTCTATATATCGGACTAATTGTATGCAGGTTTTCTTTCTCTTGAGGTAATTATTAAAGTTATACACGGATTATAAAAATCAATAATATAAGGACATACAGTATAAAGAGAATGCTTTTCTGACCCATAAATTCAACATATTTTTTAAGTTAAAATATTATGCACATCAATGCTGCATATTACTTCAACATTAATCAAGTTGGAATTCCAATATTATTTATGTCTTTATTAGGATAGATAGTATTAACAGTATCATTATCAGCCTATACTTAACTCTTATAAAGTATTTACCAACAGGTGAATCATTTTTTTTAAATTATAAGTAGGACAAATAATTATTATGCTCATTTAACCCATGAGGTTGGACAGAATTAAGTAAATAAATCCATGTACTTTTATTTTGTAACAATGCTTTTTCCATATCCCCACCTCTTATCCCCAGACTTATTTTTTGCACTCCACAATATAGTAAGCTGTCTGGTTTCACTTGATGATATTTCTAAAAATGGTACTCTACCGAGGTGATTACTTTTTTATTTGATAAATCTTTAGCCGCATTTTTTATATTGCGTAAATGCTCTTGCAATCTTATTCGTAATTTACGGGAAGTCACTCCAACATAGATCTTCTGGCACTTACATTTCAGTACATAGATTACACCTGTGGTGTTGCAATTTCTAAAAGATCGTATCAGGTGAACTTTACTAAATCTATCTGTAATAGATACTTTTTTTTAGGTGTTTGCAACTTATACATGATCCACATGGGTAAGATCCTAAGGGTATGTTGGATGTTGTTTTCTTTTTTTCTTGTGAAGTGGCTGGGGCTTACTAGATCTTGTAAGTTTTTGGTTCTCCTATAACTTACTTCTATTTTAGGTCCAATTAGTTCTTTAAGTACATGGTCTGATTGTAAAATATGCCAATGTTTCTCAACTATGTTTACCACATCTTTACTCTGGGAATTATATGTTAGTACCCGACGGGTTTTGCCATCATGTTTCTGATTAATAGATCTTGCCTGTTTATATGTTTGGCTCGCATTCTGGCTTTTTTGACAGATGTTTTGCTGTAGCCTCTTTGATAGAGTCTATTTTCTAATTCTTTAGCTCGTGTTTCAAATAATTCTTGTTCTGAGCAGTTTCTTTTTGCTCTTAGGAATTCACCTACATGAAGAGATTTAATAGTGATGGATGAGTGTGCACTCGTGCTCAATAAGATTGTATTGGTGGCTGTATCTTTCAAGGAAAGATATTTCCTTCTGGCTTAACTCATAAATTAGTTTGATGTTCAAAGTGTTATTATTCAATATTTTCAGGAAAGCTTCCAATTCCTGTTTGGTACCCTCCCATAGAAACAGAATGTCATCTATATATCTTAGCCAGAGTGGGATATGTTTAGTGTATTCTTCATTTGTGTCAGAAAATACTGTGATATGCTCCCACCAGCCAAGCAACACGTTTGCGTATGTGGGTGCACAAGCTATGCCCATTGTGGTTCCTCTTGTCTGTAGATAAAATTGTTGTTAAATACAAAGAAATTTTTCTTTAGCAGAAATTCAAGTAGTTGCATAATAAAGTTATTATGATTTTCATCTTCTTCTGAGGACATGTTTAGATAATATTGTTCTGCTTTTAGGCACAATTCATGTTGAATACTGGTGTATAAAGCTTTCACATCTGCCGTTAACAGCCAAGTAGAGGGGCCTAATTGAATGTCTTGAAGTTGTTACAGAGTCTCCATAGTATCTTTTATGTAAAATGGCATTTGAGTTAAAAATTCCCTTAATCTGATATCCACATATTGACTCTCTTTTTTAGTCAGATTGTCATTCCCTGAGACGATTGGACATCCCGGTGGATGTTTAATACTTTTATGGACCTTAGGTAATAGGTAGAATCTAGAGACTTTAGGATTGAGTGCAGTGAGAAACTTTTTCTTTTTATCTGTAATAATATTATTTTAAAAAAAACAACTTCAAGGGGGGCATGTCTAACTGGCAGCAGAGATTTTCGCTTTTAAAATTGCCTGATGAAACGACCGGTTTCTGGTCGAGAAACACGTTGCCCTTAAATAAAGCGTTGACTTTTTTTAACCGATAACGGAGTTGTCAGCTTGTTTGCCGCCCCAATGTTGTCTGTTACTCAGCACCTGAGTGGTCACATCTGTTGATCCTGCATCCGACGAGGAACACGGGGAATCAGTGTGCTAGCCGCTGTAAGCGCTAGTCTGCCTAATAGCACTGGTCACAGAACAGTGCCACTATTTCTGGTAAGCCTCTTTTAATCATTACCACACATTCAGTATCAAAGGATATATTACACGATGAGGCGCCCTCTTCTTGCTTTGTTTTCATAGAATTACCTACCACCGGGTCAAGAGGAGCTGCCTGAATATACTGTGCATATCACCTTTAGAGGATTCACATCGGTTGTCTACAAAATACTTTTTTTAGCCATATTCGGATACAAGCAAGTTTCAATTCATGAACATTTTGTATTTGTTTTTTGTCTTTAGTGTTCATTTCATTTAGATTGGGTTAATAATTATTGTACCAACAACCTCTGTGTTTTATTTCAATTTTTGCCGTATTTCCTTTTAGGAGAGCGCTCCTCTTTGAATCCCCTTCTGGGATTTATATTACTTTTATGGCAGCAGAGATGGCTGCTATTTTTCATGGCTGAGCAATAGAGTATATAAATCTGCTATTTATTACTCAGAAGAGTGGTGATCTTGGGCACTTCTCAGCATAAGAGGGAGGTCCAGGATTTACTGAGTTGATCACACTACTTTTAAGAGAGAGCTTTTAGCCCGGAACACCTTAATTGATGAAGTGCGTAGCGGAGGTCCTTTAGTGGCCTAGGCCTTCATTT
>CAJPDP010464224.1:0-11956 GCA_905336975.1 Bombina variegata variegata
GACAGTGCGGATCAGGTCTTACAGACCTCGCTGAATGCGGAGAGCAATACGCTCTCCGTATTCAGCATTGCACTAGCAGCTCTTGTGAGCTGCTGGTGCAACGCTGCCCCCTGCAGATTTAAATCAACCCGATCGTACTAGATCGGGTTGATTTCCGCCGGTGTCTGTCCGCCACCTCAGAGCAGGCGGACAGGTTATGAAGCAGCAGTCTTTAGACAGCTGCTTCATAACTGGTGTTTCTGGCAAGCCTGCAGGCTTGCTAGAAACAAGGGCCCTCAAGCTCCACCTGGAGCTTGATAAATGGGCCCCTTTGCGTGATGCAACACTCAGGTTAATTCACTGTAGCTTTCTCAAGTGTAACTGTGATATAAATTGTGACAGAGTTCTAGGCAGAGTTGTGGATGGGGTGTATTTAGGACCCAGTGTTTTATTTATCTTTTTATTTTTTGATATGGAGATTTGTAAAATCCCTTTCCATTTATTAAATTATATTTTTTTATTTTTTATTTTTTTTTATGTTTTAAAAGTTTTTATTAAATATCACAAAAATACAAAAATAAAGGAAAATGACATGCAGAGTTACATAAATAAGACCACAACATTCAGTGATATGATACATGTAAAACATTTCTCGGCACCTCGTATCTTGTATAAACCTAAATCCACACGTAAAATCACAACACTTTCAACAAGGATGTTTGGCATATAAAGAAAAAAGAACAAGTGCGTGTCGATGTTGATATGTTAAGGTGCAGTGTGTCGCAGTGATTAATGTCCTGGCTGAGTCCTCTCCTCGAAATCATGAGTAAAAGGGGAAAAGTAATCTTTTTGAAAGATTATAGTGATATCGCCTGTGCCAGGGTTACCAGAACTTTTTAAAATCAGAGTTTAAGGCCGCTCCAAAGGTCCAACATCCCTTGGTGGTGTTCCAGCATATCAGATTTTAGATAATGAAAGCGTTCTAGTCTCAACAGGTCTGAGGTTTGGGTGTGCCATTCTTGTAGTGAGGGCGGGATACTAGACTTCCAGCGTTTAGGAATTAGTTTTTTAGTGCTGTTGATCATCATGAGGAGGAGTGAGGTTTTAATGTCATTCTGCAGTTTAGGTATTTCTAGGAACAGGAGAGCATTGAAATTTGGCATAATGGTGGTGTAGAGGACTTTAGATATGGAGTGGAACACCACCTTCCAATAACGCGTGAGAGCAGGACATGACCACCAAATGTGGTGCATAGTGCCCCTTTGTCCACACCCTCTCCAGCATCTGTCTGTTATGCGTGGAGCAGTTTTATGCAACCTGGAAGGGGTCAGGTACCATCTACTGATTAGTTTAAAATGTATTTCTTGCATAGTGGCAGATGATGAGGCCTTGTGTGCTAGTTGGAAAGACTTATTCCATACTTCTGGCCCCAAGGTTGAGTCGATCTCTGCGTGCCAAGCCCAAACATATGATGGTGACATTTGTTTGTTCGGGAGTAGTAGAATTTTATATAAGAGAGAGACTGTATGCCTAGATGGCGTCAGCTGTGTGCACAACTTCTCAAAGGGAGTTAGTTCACAATGTAACTTAGATTTGTGTTTGTGTGTTAAAATAAAGTGAATAAGTTGGGATCGGGAGAAACAGTTAGGAAAAAGTGTCTTATCCCAGAGTTGTAATTTCTCTATAGTCATTATGTTACCCTGTTCTATTACGGAATGCAATATGCCGTCTCTTATGAGTATATGTGCTGCATAAATTTAGTTCCAGATTCTCTCTAATAGGAAGTAAAGGTGAGTAGATGGAAGAGATTTGTGGGTTTGTGGCTGTGATTTTATCCCATTCCCTAAAGGTTTCCGATATGGTTGGGTAGTGAAATATGTCTGGTCGTTTTCTGGGTTCTGTCCATGCTAGTGTCGCTACATTACCTCTTTTCAGTATATAATTGTCTAATTGTACCCAGGCTTTCTGTTTTAGAATTATGGCTCCAGTCTATTATTTGTTGTAGTGCAATAACTTTCTTGTAAAGAGCCAAATTAGGGATTCCAAGCCCTCCCCTCCCCCTGGGCAGACATACCGTCTGTCTCCTTACTCTGTTTCTTTTTCCACGTCCTATAAAGTTATCTATAAGTGATTGTAATTGTGGGATAAATTTCATAGGCGTGGGGATAGGCAGGGCCTGGAATAAGTATAATAAGCGGGGTAGAATATTCATCTTTATAATTCCTACCCTTCCCATCCATGACAAAGGTTTGTTATTCCAAGAATTGAGATCTCTAGAGATCTCATTTTGTAAATGAGCATAGTTATATAAGAATAAATTATTTGGATTGTCTATGATAGATACCTAGGTATTTGAGTTTGGATGTGACTACTGTAATATGGAATTTCGTAACTAGGTGATTAACTAGTTGTGGTGGGGATGAGATGTTAAGTAGTTCTGACTTTGCTAAGTTAAGGTGAAAGTTGGAAACCTGGCCATATCTTTGCAATTCCCCTAACAATTCTGGTATTGAGGTGTCAATGTTCGACAATGTGAAAAGTATGTTGTCTGCATACATAATGAGTTTATTCTCTAAATTGCCTGTCTTTATTCCGGTGATCCTCTCATTGAGACGTATTGTTTGGGCTAGGGCTTCAAATGAGAGGACAAATAATAATGGGGATAGTGGGCATCCCTGTCGAGTAACGTTTGTTATATTGAATGTATCTGATAAAACCCTGTTAGCTCTCACCCTTGCATTCGGGTTGGAGTATAGCGAAAAAAACATACGTAAAAATGGTTTGCCGAAGTTCATCTTGGTCATTACTTGCCTGAGATATAGCCAATCAACTCTATCAAAGGCCTTCTCGGCGTCTATTGAAAAGAGTGAGAGGGGAAGCAAATTATGTTTGGCGAAATTACTAAGGTGTTGTATTCTAATTGTGTTGTCCTTGGCCTCACAGCCAAGGACAAATCCCACCTGGTCAATGGAAATTAGTTTTGGGAGGATTTTGTTTAGTCTATTGGCCAATGCTTTTGCTAAAATGTTTACATCTGTATTCAACAGAGAGATTGGGCGAAAGTTACCTGGAATATTGGGTGTTTTGCCTGGTTTGGGGAGCACTGAGATGTGAGCCTCAAGCATCCCATGTGGCAGTGTCTCAGTATTAATCAAGTCATTAAAAAGAGTAAGAAGATGTGGAACCAAGAGGGCCTTGTCATTTTTGTAGTATTTCGGGGTAAATTCATCCGGTCCCAGGCATTTCCCTGATGAGAGTTCCCCTATGGCTTGTGTTATTTCTGTGTCTGTAAATGGTACATCCAGGGCTGATGACTCTTCCCTGGTAAGAGAACTGAGTGGTAAGTTTCTTAAGTAATCTGTTATTAATTTTTGTTTAGTGGTGTTCTGAGAACCATTAGTGGAGTCCAGGGTTTGATTTAGGTTATATAGTGATTGATAATATTGACGGAATACATTTGCTATGCCTTTACTGTCCTAAACCTCTGATGAATCACTTGTCCTAAGGGAGTTAATAAATGACTTGTATTTTTTCCATTGTATGGATCTGGCCAGAAGCTTGCCGGGTTTATTACCCTCGTCATAATAGAGCTGGCGAAGGTATAAAGCCTTTCTTTGAGAGTCAGCTGTAATAAGTTCTTCAAGCTCCTTTCTAGTTTGTGATAGAGATGTCATAAGAGAGGAGTTCTGCGAGTTAATCTTATGTTTCTGTTCTAAGAGATAAATTGAAGAGTGCAATTTCTCATAGTATGCTCTTTTTTCTATCAATTTTGATTAGCTCACCCCTCACAACACACTTATGTGCTTCCAAGTTGTTTAAACTGGATGTATCAGTATGTGTATTAAGAGTGAAAAATTCTGCGATAACTTTGCCTATGTTCTCGTTCGTAAGTGGGTCCGTCAATAAGTGGTCGTCTAATCTCCACACAAAATCAGTCAGAGGTGCCTTAGGCCAGATCACAGCACATGAAACTGGAGCTTGGTCTGACCAAGTTATTATGCCAATGTCACATTTAGTCATAGAGGAAAGTCCTATTGAGTCTGTGAATAGGTAATCAATACGTGAATATTTCTTATGGACACCAGAGTAGTATGTATAGTCCTTTGTCATAGGATGTAAGGTGCGCCAAATGTTATTTATGTTGAGATCCGAAATAGTAGTTTTGATTGATTTTAGAATATGTCTGGGAGTGCTGGAAGTGTGATTTGAAGAATCTAGTAGTGGGTTAAGTGAAAAATTAAAATCTCTGCCCAATAGAACCATTCCTTTGCAGTTGTCCAATAATAGGCGTGTAATTTTTTTTAGGAAATGGTGTTGTCCTGTGTTAGGGGCGTAAATATTGAGTATTGTGATAGGTTTCCTGAACAGGAGACCAACAATTAAAATATAACGGCCCTCTGGGTCCCTGATTACCGTAAGCGGTTGTAGAGAAATCGACCTGTGGAACAGCACTCCCACTCCACTTCTTTTGCAAGAGTTAGAGGCAAAAAGAGTAGTGGGGTATTTGGGATTAGACTATTTAGGTTCTTTCCCTTTCTGAAAATGTGTTTCTTGAAGGAAAATAATGGAATGGTTGATTCTATTGATTTCTCTCATGACGATAGACCTCTTACCAGGACTATTCAGACCCTTGACATTTATTGTAGTTAATGTTATAGTATAGTCAGGGGTGATAGATGGTCTGGGATGTGACATGGTTGGGAACTAATGAAAACGTCTGCGCACCACTCAATTCCTAGGGGAAGGGGGTAGCAAGAAGGGAAAGGGGATAGGAAAGATAAAAATGTTACCCATGTACAATATATGAGTTAATGGAATGTGGGAGGTAAGGGTTTTTTTTATCCAATATCTGGGGTTTTAAGTTAGTGGGAGAAAGGGGGATGGGTGAGTATAGTATACCGTAAAGGTGGTTGTGTTGAGATGTTCAATGGTATACCAAATAAAGAAAAGGTAAAGACAAGTGTGTCAATGGGGATAACTGTACTTTGAAATTTTTGGAGGTAGAGTTAAACCCTAGCCTCAGCTTGTTACATATAGATAATCTAGTTTTGTTAATGTTTTACTCCGCAATGCGGGAGACTTAAGGGAACAGAGACTGTTATGTGTAGTGACATTGTACATAGGTATATGGAAAAGTGGGAGAAGGGAGCAAAGCAGAGGACACTCAAGACTTCAAACTATAATAGGTTAAACAGTAAACAACATTATTCAGAACATTTGTATCTATTTGTTAAATACTTTAGGTCCAACTGGCAATTACAAGGGCTGCAAAACATATTCTACAGACAATATACCTATCTTGATTGAGTATTACATCAGACCTGGTCTCCATGATATTGTAAAGTCATACCAGCAGGTAGTCCAAGGTTTGATTTTAATAATCTGGTGCGATTCCCGATGTTACATTGTCTGTGTCTAAGCACTCAGCAGTCTATATAATCATAAGATCAGTGTTGGGCATTATAAAACTAAGCTGAACTTTGCTAAACTTTGACATTTCTACATTCATAACTATGTGCAAAACTGAATATAAAATAATAACATTTTTTGCAAACTAGAATGGCAAAATGCACAAGAGAAGAAAAGAAAAAATACAACTTGAGCCTTAGCTCTTTTTGGTATCACCTGAGAACCTCTGGGTCTTGTATAATGTCCCGAAGGGTTGACAGTCCTCTAAATGATTTAACCCATTTTTCTCTTAGACATCGGTGTCTCTGTTTAGTCCTGGTGGATATGCATGTGTCCAGGTGCTCCATCCAAGACTTTACTCCTCTGCTCTGATGACTGGTCCCAGATGAGCAATCATTTAGTAAATTAGGATATACTCTACTTGGGCCTTCCTGAATCTTCCAATGCCGGTATCTGCAGGGGGTCATTGTTTAAGGAAGTAGGAGATTGTGGAACATCAATTGAGAGTTCCCGGCAAAATTGTGGTAGATCTTCCTCTGTGGGAAAAATCACATTTTTGTTGTCTTTTGAAGCTATAATAGCTACCGGGAAGCCCCATCTGTATGGTATCTTATGTGATTGCAATATAGAAGTAATATAGGATAGTGCTCTGCGCTTTTGCAGAGTTACTGGGCTCAGGTCGCTGAAAATGTGTATAGGCATGCCAGCATGTTGGAGGGGTTGTTTAGCCCTGGCGTTGCGCAGGATCTCTTCTTTATCTTGAAAGTTAAGCAACTTGAGAATAATATCACGAGGTGGGGCTTTAGGAGGTGGTCTAGGCTGCAGTGCTCTGTGTGCTCTTTCAATTGGAATATCCGTTGAGCTTGGGGTCCCCTTTACCGTTCTGAATAGGCATTGGAGGTATCCCTCTACTGCAGTGGTGGAAACTGACTCAGGAACACCCCTCACCCGCAAATTATTGCGGCGGCTGCGGTTATCCAAATCCTCTATTTTGTCGTTTAGGGACTGTATTAGGTTATCTTGAGAGGTCACTTTGTCTGTGAGTTGTGTTAAATTAGCAGAGGTTGATGTTTGATCATCTTCTACTATAGTGATCCTGTCTTTCAGTGTAGCTATATCTTTGTGAAGCTCTTTATACAATGTGCGTACTTCATGCATTACCACCTTTATATCATCTTTGGACGACAGGAGACTAAGGTCTTCTTTGGTAACATAATTTGAAGGTAGAATGTCGGTGATATGTGCCTCTGCCATTATGTTCTGTTGGTCACTTATAGGTTGTTCTGTAGGTGCAGGCCTCTGGGATACCTTTGGTTTTAAATAGTGGCCTAGTGTTCTATAAACATTGACTTTCTCTCCTCTAGCCTGCTTCTTGTTGAGTATTCCAGAATGTAGTGAAGGAATGTATCAGTCTATTTAGTGTTCACCCAGGTGGGTTGTAAAGAGAATTTTGTTATACCTGAGTTTCCCTGTGCTGGGTTGAACAGTGGGAAAATTTCCAAGCAAAAGTACGATATAATGCTCTGCAAGTGTAGGTCCTGTGAGTTTTATTGAGGATAGGGTGTCTTATACAGCGTTATTGTAGATTTAGCCTTCTATTTTATCCTGCAGTGTCTGTGTAACTATTTATGTAGGTCTATATACGTTTCTGTATTGCCCACATGGCTAATAGCTGTTACCTCTATCCTTACTTTTATTTTTATCCCACCGTTGTTTTAGGAGGTCAGTATTTACACAGGCCCAACTTTCTTTTATCATAATGTCCTGTATTATGCTTCCCTGTTATTCAGGCTTAACTGTCGAAATTCTCCTCTTATGCTCCAAGTCACCCAGTACCTGTCTTTAGCGTTATGGCCGTGTGACTGCGGTCCTAAATACCTGCTGCTTTATTATGTCGGAACCATTCTCAAGAGTGCACTGCCAACTGTGGTCCCCTTTAGCAACAGCTCCATCCCAAACAAGGAGTGTTTGTCAGTTGTGCCGCTCCGTGGTGCTCCGCTAGGCCGCAATTTGTCCGGTATCTTTTTTGTCCTCTCGGCTCAGTATGGCACCATCAAAGTCACCAATTGTGGTCTCCGCTCTGCTCTGGCACTGCGGATATTATATTTTGAGTAGTGATGTTGGATCTATATGTTATTATTACACATTTTGTGCCACAGGGCTCAGGAGGTCTCTCAAATTGCTGCCATCGGCCTACGTGACTAAGCCCCGCCCCAGGGCCCAGTGTTTTAAGAAATCACTAGTCTGATATGTGGGATAATACAGGCAGCCCCGGGCAAAGACTGTGTTTAAAGGGATACTGAACCCAAATTTTTACTTTCACGATTCAGATAAAGCATGCAATTTTTTTTTTTTTTTTTTTGAATCAAGGTTTTTTATTAAGATATTTAGCAATACAACATTCACCACATAACATCATGCATATTACCTCCACAATATAAAAACTAGTATTTGTTACAATTCTTAACATAAACTAAATAATGGAGCTTAAATAAGATCATATAGCATGTGGAAGCCTATAAAGTAAATTCTCATGGTCTAATATGGCATACCATAAATCTAATATGACACATTTTTACATCTAGCTGGCCTTACAATGATACCTTACCATTTTTATTTTTAATTACTGTAGTACCCCTCTATTATGTAATAATGCCTAATAGAATGATATTTTAAATTGAACCACTTAACACAATAGCAATTTACCTTAGCTGAGAGGTACAATTCTTAACTATAATATATATATAACACTAACGTGGCGGATTAATACCGCTAAGATATTCACCGTAATGGGCAAATAATGTGATGGGGGGGGGAGGTAGATTCTGTCACATGTGGAGCACTATCTAGAAAGTCCCTACACAATGTGCGAAATACATCCAAACTAGTTACAAATAATAAGCTCCAGTTCTAGTAAAAATTAATCCAGGTATGTAGAATGCTACATGGGAAGCATGGATCATGAAGAGGAGCTCAGAATTAACTATGTGGAGCGATATCTAGGATGTCCCCGCACATGTAATGTACATCAATACTGGTTGTAATTAGAAAGCTCCAGCGCTAGCGTAGGGAAACTCAGGTGCTGATAATACTACCTAGAGGACATGGGCTATATTTAAGATAGTAGTAGGTCCATATCTGTAGTATGAATGATTATGGAATAGTTTCCCATCTACCAAGATGCCCCTTTAAAATAGGATATATCTAGAAATACATTTTCATTAGATTTTCACATTTCAACTATAAACAATACAACAAAAATAAACAGGAGAGGAGAGCATGGATGTATCAAGGTAGCAAAAACTAATCTGGTACCATAGCTCTGGTGCATGGTAATAGGAGACAGTTTCTAGAAGAAAATACTGTCAACAGGCTAAAATTTGTACATTAGGCAGAACATTATAACCATCCTTTGAAATAAACTCCTTACGCATGTGGGTAGTGTACAACTTAGTATTAAACAGCATATTTTAGATTGTTGGAGTAGTGTTTCACATCTGCATAATGGCACTAGCTTGCTCAATATTAAATTTGATGTAGCTATTTGCGATATTGAGGACAGTCTGATATATTTAGCTATAAAAGAAAGTAAGATTAATAGCCCGTATGTTGAATTTAGGAGTTTGTAAAAGGGTAGACCCCATTTGCTTAATCAATATAATATCCATTTGCAAAGAATATTGGAAAGGGAAGGACAGTAACTAGTGGTCTAAACAGTAGAAGTGGCTATTAGGTGAAACAATATAACACTAGGTTGAAATTGACATCAGATTATGTAAACAGGGCACCTTAGCAACATAAGTTTCTGAAAACTAAATAACATTTAGAGCCCTGGAGTAGTTCCACATTTATGAACCATACTACCCCACACCAGATCTAACTATAGTTGTAAATAACCTCGAAGAGAGCTGGAGGCATGTCCCCTTCATAGTCCATGCAAAAACAGGTATGCCTGCAGAGAGCCGAAGGTATCCGGGGCTAAGATCTCCCACAAACTTCATTATAGTGAGATGATCCCCATAGGACAACAGAGCCAAGCTGGGTGGACTGTGCAGTTGTTCCAGTAGATGTGCGTCCCCAAACGCTTGAGCAGCTTCATTGTTCCTTATATTCACCATCGGATTGACAGGGTGAGAAATGTCAGTGGCTACTTCCGTCTCCTTTGTGCAAGTTTCGTCGGGTGTAGACTTCCTCCGTTGAACGCTCTGAAAGTGTGAGATGTCCACCGCCAAGGGGCGACACCGGGGCACCACTGCACCACCCCACGCAGCAAAGGCATCAATGTCAGGATCATGGTAGACCACTAGAGGGATAGCGTCCAATGGTGAATTGGCTCTGTGGTGCAGCGCGTCTATGCAGGTCGCATATGCTGGTCCAGACGGATAGACAAGTCTTCTAAAAGTAAGGAGATGAGTTCCATCTGTGTAACGGCTGGCAATGCTGTCTAGTACGCCGGAGTAGGCCTCTGTTTTCCTCAGGGTTAGTGACGTCACCAACAGTAATGGAGGTTTTCGTACTATTTGTGCCTACGCCTTCCGAGTTAGTTATGGCTCGAGTGTTATCACGACTCCAGCCACACAAATTGCTCCTTCTGTGAACAGTTATTTGTAGATTTATGAGGTCCTTGGAGCAGAGGAGGATCATATTAGGGCTGTAGCATTTGCTGTTTGGCGTCTCCGCAAAGCATGCAATTTTAAACAACTTTCTAATTTATTCCTAATATCAATTTTTTTTGTTCTCTTGGTATCTGTATTTGAAAAAGCAGGAATGTAAGTTTACGATCAGGCCCATCTTTCTTTCAGCACCTGTGTAGCGCTTGCTAATTTGTGAATAAATGTAGCCACTTTATCCTCTATTCTCTATTTTTCTCTATTCTTCAAGTCTGAAGCAATCCTAATCAATATAATTGAGTTACTAACTTTTGCTATGAAGCACAATTCATTGTTAGAAAGGTATTACTGCATTTATTATGTTGGTGTCCGTATTACTCTTCTAACATGGCTACTTGTCAGACTCCTAGGTCCCTACTTGAGCGGAATCTGCTAATCTAAGTCAGATAGCAGGATGAAGATATTGGTCATGCTGTGGAAGCTGTGAGCATTGCTGGAGTTCAAGGCTTTGCTAAGATGAAGAGTCATAGCACTACTGAGAGTGCAGAGAGCTTTATGGGCATTTCATTATCAGAAGAGGATTCAGAAGTGTGTGCTAGGTTTAGCGCACAAGAACTGCAGAATACGTTTAATAACATTGTGAACATTGTGACCTGTGCTATTTATAACCTTTGTTTTTGTTTCAAGACCTATGGGGGAGGTTCCTTGAAGATTTGGCATTGACGGATGATGATCACCACAGAGCAGGAGGGGCAGGAGCAGCAGAGGCAGTAGAGTTACTGAACTTGGTAGGCCTGTAGCACACAAACCCCAAAAATTCACCTTCGATGAAGGAGGAAATACATGTGTCTAGATTCCCTTGGACAAAGCAGGTAAAAGTGCACTTTTATTTTTTACTTTAACTAATAATGACCATAGCAGGAAGGACAGGAGCAGGATAAGCAGCAGCAGAGTTATTGAAGTAGGTAGGCCTCCAGGAAACAAGCGCCCCAAAAAAAGAAGGATGTGAAACATGCTTTATAGAGACCCTTGGACACATTAGCAGGTAGGGCAGGCAGCAGAGTTACTGAAGTAAACCTCTAGATCAGGGTTCTCCAAACAATGGTTTGCGACCCACTACTGGGTCGCAACATCATGTTTACTAGGTTGCAAGCTCTGTTCCAAGAACTACTAAAGAGAGCTAATCCCTTTGTGTGATTTAGGTGGCACTTTACCGGCGTTCCATTGTTTATTAGCGTGACATATCTCTCTCCAGTCTTCTCTCCTTGTGAATTTGCACAGTGTTGCTTGCTTTCACACTTTAGGATGAGTGTCTGGCCTTTACATGTACTATGTCACCGTTTCCTTCAAACTAACTAACGTCCTTGCCTCGCTACAGCAGGCAATCAAACTGGAGACCTACAAGCAAACTCACGTGTAAGGTGCTGCCTGCAGGAGTAGAACAGGGACTTGCAAAAAGGCAGTGTCATTAAAAGACATCAATTAACTGTCACGCCGCTCCGCTCAATTCCTTGTGGCCATTGCCATGGATGCAGGCGTCTGTTTCCGGTTGCCATGGCCGTTGCCATGGACGTGGCAGTGCTCTGGGCACACTTGCTGTGACGTCATTCATCTGAGCCTCCTGGAACTGTTCCTTGGCGTGAACCTGGGGCTATGTAAGTACCTCTGTTCCTTACTTACATCACCCAAGTATAGATGTTACTGTTTGTGCTCCTGGGTGCTTATCTCTCTGATTAACCCCTGAACTGCTGATTGCCTTATTGTTGCTGAACTCTGACTTTCTCAAGAGTACTCTCTGATTAACCCCTGAACTGCTGATTGCCTTATTGTTGCTAAACTCTGCCTGTCTTAAGACTACTCTACTGATTAACCCCTGAACTGCTGATTGCCTTATTGCTGCTAAACTCTGCCTGTCTCAAGACTACTCTCTGATTAACCCCTGGACTGCTGTTTGCCTT
>CAJPDP010464310.1:0-13220 GCA_905336975.1 Bombina variegata variegata
TGCGGTATGGAAAAGTTGCGGCTGGAAAGTGAGCGTTAGACCTTTTCCTGACTGACTCTAAATACCAGCGGGCGGCCAAAACCAGCGTTAGGACCCCTTAACGCTGGTTTTGACGGCTAACGCAGAACTCTAAATCTAGACGATACTGTTTATTCTGTGTAACCTCTATGGTCCTAATAAGGTGGGCTGTCAATTTTGGGATTCACTAGCAGCTAAATTATTGGCCTATAGAGATAAAAACTTGATAATAGGTGGCGATTTTAATCTGGCTTTTTCTCCTACTCTAGATAGATTAAAATAGTAAATGCGGAACCAAAAGAGATAGGAAAACACGTATACTACATACATTTTGTCATAAAACCGGGACACAAGATATATGGAGGTTACAAAATCCAGATATTAAAGCCTTTTCCTGTATTTCTAAATCACATCAGACTTTCTCACGAATTGACCTGTTTTTAATAGCTGATATAATGACTGGTAGGAAAGTAAGGACAAAGATTTGTGATATAATGATATCAGACCATGCTATAATTTTATTAGATATAGAATTAAAAACGTATCAAAGACAGCTTAATAATGATGTATTCTTCCCTAAATATTTGGCGCAAAATAAGTCTTTTCAAAATTGGTTGAAGAGTAGATGGCAAGAATATGCAATATATAATCATGCATATGGAAACAAATCTGAAGTATTCTGGGAATGCGGTAAAGCCGTTTTAAGGGGTGAGATAAAGGCCTATGTTTGCAAGGTTAAAAAGGAAAATAAACAGCAGGAGGAACAATTCTCTAATGCTGTGAAGAATAGTTACAATTCATACTTAGCACAGCCAAATAAAGCCCATTGGGATAAATATATGAATCTAAAGACACAGAGAGACTTACTTCTAAAGCAAAATATGATACAGGAAGATATGCGTATAAAAGCGTTGTATGGAGGCTTTAGGGGAAGGTCCGCTAAATATTTAGCATATATAACAAAAAGTAGAACTAAAAACAACATAGGGGCAATTAAACAGGGACCAATTAGAGTCACCACAAACAGAGATACAGAAGATTTTTGTAGAGTTTTTTTAAAAACATATATACCGCAGGTATAATTAATCAAGAGGTAAAAAATAAGTTTTGGTATAAAGTTAAATTATCAAAATTATCACAAGAGACAGTGGAAATCATTAATGCCCCAATTTCGCTAACAGAAATTGAACAGGGAATAAAAAACCTTAAAGTCAATAAAGCCCCGGGACCAGATAGGTTACCTGCAGAATTCTATCAAATACTAATAGAAGAAATTTCTCCAGTTCTGTATAATTTATATAATAGTTATTTCTCACAATACAAGCAATGCTCGACTGGTTTTGCCACGTCCAACATTTCACTTATCCTTAAAAAAGATAAAGATCCAGAAAATCCTGCATCATATCGTCCAATATCCCTACTTAATATAGACTATAGGTTACTGACTTCTATAATAGCTAATCACCTTAAACCATATATATCTGATATTATACATGAAAATCAAACTGGCTTTATGCCAGGGAGAAACCCTGTAAAAAATATTCGGAAAACAATGTTGATAATGGAACATATTCAAGATAAGACTAAGAATGGTAGGGGGGGTGGGGTGCCGGACGCGGCAATTCTATCTTTCGATGCTGAAAAAGCTTTCGACTATATTTGTTGGGATCATCTGTTTACGACACTAGATACATTTGGATTCAAAGATAATATTACAAATTTAATAAGAATTTTGTATAATAACCCGATGTCAGCTGTGGTAGTTAATGGGATTACGTCTGAGAACTTCAGGTTACAAAGAGGGACCCGGCAGGGATGCCCCTTATCGCCGTTACTATTTAATTTATCAATTGAGCCTTTTGCAATTTTTTTAAGAGAATGTCTGCCAGGTATTCATGTCGGAGATCAAAAAATGATTCTCTCACTATATGCAGACGATTTGTTGATATACTTAAGTAATATAGAAGAAACTTTACCATTAGTGCTGGAAGAAATTCAGTTATTTAGTGAGATATCAGGATACATGATTAACTATAGAAAGTCGGAATTGTTGTGGTTAAAGAAGCCACTTGACTTTAAAGGGCCACTACCTTTCAAAGAAACATTACAGATTAAATATTTAGGGATTATATTGTCTAAAAATACGAAGGATTGCTATGAACTAAATTATCCTAAAGTATTTGAAGAGTGTAAAAGGAAACTCTCAGCTTGGTCTAATCTACTCTTTAACGGCTAGGGTAATGTTACTTAAATCTATTTTGTTCCCTAAAATTTTATATTTATGCCAGAACATTCCTTTATTAATATATAAAAAAGATATTAGATGTTTTAAAAAACAATGTTCACAATTTATATGGGCAGGGAAAAGGCCAAGGATCGCTTTAGATAAATTACAATATAATAAATTAGCTGCAGGTCTGGATTTTCCAGACATAGAAGTTTATAATTTAGCAACTATAGTTAAATATGCAATGGACTGGATAACAACCCAAGAACACTCAACATTTGGCCATATAGAAAATAATATGATTGCACCATTTAATCTAGGAACACTTTTACATTGTCCTATAAATAAAATCCCCAAGAGAATTTCGAGTATGTCAATATTTAACAATACAATAAAGGCGTGGCAACAGGTATGTTTTTGAGTGAAGGTAAACCCTTTTTGTACGGATTTACTCAGTATCAGCGGTAATCCAGAATTCTATCCTGGACTTATACAAATAGTATTTCACTGCTGGAAAAGGAAAGGCCTAATATATGTTAGACAATTGCTGTCTGAAGATTTGACAGTTAATTCTTTTGTAAATATAGCCAGAATTTATGATCTGCCAAAAAAAGGATTTTTTTGCTTTTCTACAGATGCGCCATTTTATTAATAATCTACAAACCAAACATAATCCTAATTGGTTTTTGGGGATCTTAGATAATGCCATTAAATTATATGAATGTGGAAAGACATCAATCTCAATAGTTTACAATATGATTAATTCCTTCAATAATGAAGAGTATTTGATTACGATAAAATATAAGTGGCATAAAGAGTTTCCAAGTTTAACAATAGAGGAAATAGGACAAACCTTTAAACTAAGCAATAAATTTTGGGTGCCCACCAATTGGAGAGAATCGCACCTAAAACTGATTAGGAAAGTTTATATAACCAATGCTAGTGTATCTAGATGGTATGGATCTAATTTAACATGTCCCAGGTGTAGTGCAGAGAAGGCAGATATTACTCATTATTTTTGGTTCTGTCCAAAGGTTTGCCAGTTATGGAGACAAATTAATTATTGGTTAAAGAGGAAACTTCTTATATAGTTTGATATTCAAATTTTTCACGTCTTTTTTCTAGTAAAATATTCAGAAAAGCATAATGATAACGATTTAATTAATACAATAATTCTTGTGACCAGGAATCTAATTCTCAAGGATTGGAAAGGATCAAAAGCTCCCAAATTGGTGGCCTGTAAAAATGGGTTAATTAAACATTGCATGCTAGAACAGTACGGCTTACGAGAGTTATCTAACTTCTATCTAGAAACATTTTTTAAGAAATGGAAAAAGCTAATTTTCTCATTGCCTTTGGATTATAGCAGGTTTATTTCCCCAAAGCTGGAGTGGAACTTAATCTAAGTGGGTTTTTATTGTGGGGGGTTTTAACCCCCCCCCCCCCCTCCGGGAGTGCACCCGGGGCAGAAGATGAATTTATGTTATATTGTCAGATTAGTCAATATGCAGAGTATAGGTTGTTGATGAATGTATTAGTGTGTGGTGATGTTGTCTAGAATTTTCTCTGTAGTCTTCTGATTACTTTTTGTTGATTAGAATGTATCTAAATGTTAAGTTTAGATAGGAAGACATGATCATGAGAAAGTAAAGATATTATATTATAATTTATTTAGTTTACTTGTCCTGGTAGACACACTATTCTTTGTTATAATAGTTAGAGATATGTTACAATCATGGTATAATTATGTGTGGTATCGCAGGAATGTTATTTGCAAAATATAAGTACTAAGAAGGTATTATAAATTCTGTATAGTTGAAAGATGTGAACAATAAAGCTTGTTAAAAAAAAAGAGAGAAATTCCGCTACACTCAGTAGGTACTTTACATAATCCACATTGTTTTTTAAATGTCTGTTTAGAAAAAACTCCAAGGCTTGTAAGTTTTTTGCATGCGGAATACTGGAATACAGGGACCTCATGTCGACTGTTATCCATGTAAATCTCCTGTCCCATATAGAAAGTAGGTTAAGTGCCTGTTTTGTGTCAGTTATGTGGCTTTCAAGTGTATTGGCACAATTGGCTGTAAAATAAAGTCCAGCCATTCAGAAAGGTGTTCCAAAAGTGAGCTGACACCGCTCACGATTGGTCTCCCTTTGAATTCCTCCTGGGATTTGTGGACTTTGGGTAGATGATTAAACACTGGAGTAATTGTATTCTCCACCAATAGGTAACTCTTAGTTTTCTCATCAATATACCCAAAGTCCACACCATCATCAATTAGACATGCTAGTTGTCTCTGAAAATATTTTACCGGATCTGCCTTTAGCACAATGTAATCCTGTTCCTCATTTAGCTGTCTAAAAGCCTCCGCTACAAAATCTTTCCTTTTCAAGAGAACTACAGCTCTACCCTTATCCGCTGAGCGGACAACTAAATTCTGATTTTTACTCAGATTTTCTAGAGCTTCTCTTTCCATTCTGGGGATGTTATGACCCTGAGTTAAGTCAGTTTTGAAGTACATCTCTGTCAGATCCTTCTCTACCCTCTCTTGGAATCTTTCCAGAAATCTCCCTCTGCTCTGGATCGGATAGAATCTCAATTTGGACTTGAAGGAGGGTACAATTACCTCTGTGTCCTTACCCTGAGTGGATTCATCCTGGAGAGACTCCTCATTAACTTCATGGGATTGACTAGATATATTATCTAACTGGTGAGAGTAAAACTTCTTTAGCGTTAGATTACTTATCAACTTGTTTATGTCCAGTAAAGCTCTGGACAAATTGGCAGTGAGCAGAAAAGAAAGTCCCAAACTTAGAACTCTTATTTCCAGTTCACTCAAAGTGTAAGTTGAAAGATTTATCACATTTTGTTTCTGTAATGGGAAGTCCCTCTCCCCCGCCTCAGAGGGTACTGATTGTCCTGTCTCTGGAACTGTTGTCTGTGGCCACGTCCTCGACCACCTCTGCCCCCCCTTCGGATATGCCCTAGGGGATGGAAAAAACCTGTTCCAGTTGTGCTTGTTCATCTGCATTTGACCCATTTCTTCTTTCATTGTTTGTCTCATCATCCACTCTGTATTTAGAATAGGAAGGTGTTCCTTCCTTGGTTCTTGAGGATTGGTGACAATCTATTCGGACCTTCCTTAGGTCTCACCACTTGTGACTTTTCTGGTGGTCCCATTTCTCTATTACTAGCCATCCCTTCATAAGGGGGTGCCAATTCCTCTCCACCTGTTGCAGAACCTTCGTCCATGGACTCTGCTTCACTTTCATAGAAGTTAACTTGTTTGGTCTTATGAGAATTGGTATTTGTACTTGCATTGTCACTATTATTTCGCCTTCCTCTTCCTCTAGTCTTCCAAGTGTTTGGTTTAAAATTCTCTTTGGAGTTTTCCTTTCTCCTTAGGATACGTTCCTTCCTATTCCAGATATATACCTGGCCCAAATCATAGTCCTGCTTGTCCCGGATATATTTTGAGTGCTTAATTTCCAGCAATGTTTATAGCACTGCGCTCTACAAATACCTAATAATAATAATATATATATATTTGCTGAAAACATGAAAACTCATATTTATACAATATTCATATTAAATTAAGGACTGGATTAAGAGTGGAGTGCAAACGTTTGCACCCAAATGATAAGGGGTTTATTGTGAGGGATAGCGCACATTGGCGTACCGCTCATATTACAAATTCAAATTAAATGCGATCACGTGAGCGCAATCACAATTTATGCTAGAATCATTACAGCGACCTTAGAGCTCTGGTTAACTGTTTTGTGAAGCATAAAAGTTGCACAAAACATATAAAAAATACATTGCAAAGTAAAGTTACACTCATAATAACACCATCTAATAAAAAATATTTTAAAAAAATATTGCACACAAAAGTTATAAAGGCTCAAAGATATGAGGTCTCAGATGTTAGAAAAATAAGCCAGGTAAAGGGCTTTAACATTGAGATACATACATATACATGTCTAAAGATAGATATGTTTGTATATTTATGTCTATACAGTATATGTGTACATATGCATTTATGTATTTATATGTGTATATATGTATTTACAGACATATACCAACATATAAACACCTAAATACATATGTATACATATATAGACATATACCTATATATATATATATCACTGTCTAGACAGATGCACTCACCATTCCAAGATCAACTTTGAGATAGATAGGGTTAAGATTCCATTCCTGGATCTGAATATTTGTAAATCTGATAAGGAAGGAAGTATAGTCTTTTCAACATCATTATACACTAAGCCCACAGATACAAATTCATTGTTATCTACACAAAGCTTTCATCTTGATAAAGGCAGGTAACGCTGCCGAAACACGTAGACCTTTTTGTTTACTCACTCATTTAATTAGGTGCATGTAGTGAAAACATAGGATCTTAACAGGTGCTTTTGATCACTTTGTATCGAACGAGTATTCATTTACAGCCTAATTCCTGCTGGGGAGCTTCATATATTCCTATACCTACTAGCACTTGTTTTGGAACTTTTTTACCTTGGATAACTGAGTGGGTTGAACGTTAGCTATTACCTAGTTGAATAGCTCAGTGTGGCGTTCACCTTCACTGCAGGACTGCGGATTCTACCTTTGAAACAAAGTTTTCAAATTCCAACAAGTACACAAAGTGTAAGCCGGGAATAAGCCACTCTGGTTGGCTACATCCAAGCCACGTGACCGGAAGTAACTCGAAGACGAATTGACTCGAAGATGGAGCTGCATTTATCATTGACAACAGAGGTTAAGGTATTGTTCAGTCTTCACTGTGCACAGCAGAAGAAACCTCCTAGTTGTTGAAATAACATAGCTTACCCCCCTACAAACACGCTACTCAGCGCACTTTGGATACAGATTTCATTTGTTTTATAATCAGCGCAAGATGCTCCACAGTAGCGGGACTTTAGGTTTTCTGGAATTTTATTCCTGGGATTTTCTAGTAGTTTATATTACTGTTCTCCCCCACATTTGTTGACATTGCTTTGATTTCATTGCCTTTATTTATATGCTCTGTTTTAATTGCCTTTATGTATACGCTTTGCATATTATCTGCAGCTTGACATATTACTCTTTTTTGTATGTTTAAGGCGTTATTACCATATGCATTGCATAGACTTTTATGATTAACTCGATGCCGGCATTTTATTTATCTTAGATTTTTATTCAATTTCATTTTATTAGCCTATTACTTTAGACCGTATCTCTTTTACTGTGTTTTATCTATACATTACTGTAAATCATTACTTTTTATTAAATTAGTGTCTTTTTGACATTTACTCTCTTTATTCCTTTTTTATGATAATCAGCTCTTTTCATAGGAGTGCTTTTCCCTACTCCTCTTTCTTCTACTAACATTCCATTCACATTTTAGAGAATTATGTGTGTGTGTTTTGGGATCAGTTCTGATTATCACATAGGCAGCTCTCACACCACCCACTTTTTTCTACAAAGCTTTCATCCACAACATCAAAAAAAGAGTGTCATCTCAGCTCATGAGGGTGGCATGTAATAATACGTTAGACATGACCAGAAAATCTCAGGAAGAAGATATGATTACCAAATTAAAACAGAGGGGCTACAGTAAAAAAGACATCTTAACGGTACACAGCCAGCTTGCTGATGAGTGACAAGACACACTATTAAGTAGAACATCAAAAGACAAGATAATTACTGAAAGAGTAAATTTTATAATCACGTGCTCACTGTTGCACAATGTGATGTAACAGTCCATTAAGGAACATTGGAAAATTGTGAAATCGGACAGGTCCCTACCATTCACCCAGATGGAGACTCCCAGAATAGTGTACAAGAAGGCACCAAATCTTAGAGATTTGTTCGTCCAGAATGACCCGGTGAAGTTCTACCAAAAGGGCACTTGGTTGGATGGCAAGAGAAAACTAGGGTGCTATAAGTGTGTGAATTGCACCACTTGCAATATTATGCTCACGGAGCCAGTATTCCATTATCTTTTTACTGGGAAAAAATATAAGATACATCATAGATTATCTTGCATGAGTGAGTTTGTAAATTAACCCATTATTGTGTCCATGTTCCCTGGACTGTGTGGGAAAGACCGCAACTACATTCAGGGAAAGAATGGAAAACCATTGCTGCGCCATTCGGGAAGCAATCGATTAAAGAACCTTGGAACAGCCAGTGGCACGCCATTTCCTACAGGCAGGACATACGGCTGCCAGTTTGAGAATGATGCTGATAGATCACCCTTGAAGAGGGGAGGGGATAGACACAGAAAATTACTACAGACCGAAACACAGTGGATATACCGTCTCGATACGGTGACCCCAAGGGGGCTAAATACCCAGTTGGACTATAGTGTATCCCTGGGTAACTGATGTTTCTATGACTGGTTGGTCTAGGTTGCGTCATTTCAACCTTGAATAGCTGTTTGCCTTATCTAAACTTACAACTACATGTGTGCTTGGACAGTCTAGTATCATATTCACCATCTGATTGATGACTACTTGTATTAGCTAGCATGTTGAATAAGCCAAGGATGTCCTCTATACTGTATTGTATCAACTATGTTAAGTAGTTTGCCCTACGTGTCATACTTCACTATACCCACTATGTTAAATAGTTTGCTCTACTCTGATGAGTGACAAATAATTTCTTGTCTGTCAGGACGGAGTAATACGAGATACACATCTGGACTGGTGATTGCGTGTATGAGCTTTTCCATTTTATAATCTATGGATGCCTGCCGTACTCTGCTGTAGCAGCTGTGAGATACTACCTACCTTATCCTGATGAACTATATACACTGTCTTTTAGGTATATTCTGCCCTGGATTATACAGTTTTTACATTAACTGTCATGTCACAATAGCCGCAGTGTTCTACCATACACTTGGAGACAGGTTGTCTACTGTACTGTAACGTTCCAACCTATTTAGATAATAGCCTGTCAGTTCGTTTCCAATTATAGCCTGGTGTGCATACAGCACTAGGCTGGTTGTTGATGCTATGATCGCATCAGATAGTAGGAGTGTCAACTTACGTTTCTGATGATGTATTGGAGACATCTCGCAATCTGATTGGTTAGTATAATTAGCCATGTGGTCTTTTGTTATAATGGGGCGTTTTTACCCCGATGCATTATACGGAGCACTCTATTGTTGCGATCTGGCAATCAACAACTTACGGTTTTAATTTACCACATTGTTTATTTCGGTATTGGGGCAATATAAGGGCCATGTTAACAACCTGCTAAAGAGATTTGTCCACAATAAGATAATGAATATCGATCTAGTAAATGTGACCAATAATGAGTGATGTACATAGAGGAAGTGACATAACAATTAACATAGTCCATATTTATTGGTTCTCATACCGGTAGTTTAAAGAACACTATGGGTATATATACTGTAGGTATGTGTGGGTTTGACAATTGGTGATTACACATTTTTTTGCACTTGCTGTCCCAGTGAACAAGGTGTCAGCAGGTACCGAAACGTTTGGGAATACGTGGTTTTAAAATTTCGTACTTGAATAAAGGTGATGTTTTAACCTTGATAAATCCAGCGAGTGCAGTGGTCTATTCTGGTGGAATGGAGTAACATTTACTATATATATGTACAGTATTTATATATATATATATATATATATATATATATATACTGTACCAAAAAAACATCAGATATATGTAGAAATATTTATTTAATAATAAATAGAACATATTTTGTTATAAGCAGAACAATGGAATGTGAAATATGCATTTTTTCATGTCGGGTTAGCGCATGTGCAAATATGCGATTGTGTTTGCGTGAGAGTGGGGTGTTTGACTTCAATGGGGGAATACGTAAACGCGCACGCGATATTATAACTTTGCATTTTTACGCTTGTCTGGTTACCGCTAGAGCGAAAATAGTTTACTTTCAAATCTTACTTCTAGCTCAATTAATGCTCAAACAGGAGCGTTAATTTGCGCTCCATTTGTAATCTGGCCCTAAGTGTTTAACTGTGTATGTACTTTAAATATTTTACATTCCTATGTTCTTCACATAGGGGAATATGCTCTAAGTAGTTTTAAATAGATTTTCCTATCTGTATATAGCTATACCTTTATATAATCATATATGTATATAAAGTAGACAGTGTTAGTTACTTTTGCCTTTATACTACTTTGTTTCAACTTTACCTTCAACCTACCCAGAGGCATTCAAGCTAATAATGAAGGGAGGTTGTGTCAACCACCATTACGTTTTGAGACAAAGTCCATCACTACAGGATCTACAAGAAAGTAGCAATTTAACCGTTTTCGTCTTTTCACTAATAATATTGCCAATTTGTGGCAGCCGGCTTGACCTTCGACCTTCAGTGACACTCTATACAGTCACCTGACCACCGATCCGTTCTAAACCACCGCTGGAAGGCTGTTATCCCTCTAGACGTGGTGACACCCACCAAGGCGATCTTGAGATAAGGTAAACAGGAGCTACAGATAAAAGAGTCTATCCCCCTAGATGCAGAATAATCCGCTGAGGGTATACATATATAAAGATAGATCTATTGGGACTACGGAGGAATTTTTTAACTTGCTACTCATAATCAACACGCACATTCAAAGGATTACTAATGACTTTCCTACAGGGACTTCACTAAGACGTTTATTATTTCTACTTGAATCCCTTCCTTCAAAAGTACGCACATCATTTTATTTTTAACCATTGTTTTTTTATATATATATTTTTATGTTTGATTGGGAGACGTCCCACTATTATTATTAATAGCATGAATAGAGTTTCTATGACATTTACACCACATTAAATATACATTAAATATATTCTATTGCTTTAATTTTGATATTCCCTAGCCTGCAAATCTATCCGTGCTTCAACTAGCGCTGCTTCTACTTTGTATTTATTTGTTTATTGTTGCATCTAGATGGGATTAACTTAGTTGCAGCAGGAGTTTTGAACACTTTAGGCACTCTTTTCCTTCCTTTTTACGCATCTTCCAGGTAAGTCACATGACCTCCTTATCTACTCAAATTACTATGAGCATCCAAATAGCCTTTGTTTTACAGTATTTGTTCCTAATCTCACCCTTATATTTAAATTGCAGATTTGCAGATTTATAAAGTAGTGTTTTTTCCTAAACAGCTAAATTAGATGGAAATAATGAAATCAGAATCCTATATTCAGCAAGGAATTTTGCTGTTGTTGCATTATTCTCTCCTTTAATTATTCATCTACTTATGTGCATAATCATACTTTTTTTCTAAAATAGAAAAAAAATCTGGAAAAAGTGTTGAGGGGAGTCTCAATGTTAATTATCTAAAAAATAAATGCAACCAGGAGTTTAAAAAATGTCTTATCACAGCATGTTAACCAGTCAAAATGCCTCATCTGGGAAAATCCCTTTGGCAGCCAATGATTAAGCAGTTAGTTTATCACAATAGGTAGGACTGATTATGTAACCACTTTGAGACCGTAATGCTGCCAACATAACCCCATAAAGGGATATTAAACCCACATTTTTTCTTTCATGATTCAGATAGAGCATGCAATTTTAAGCAACTTTCTAATTTACTTATATTAACAATTTTCTTTGTTCTCTGGGTATCTTTATTTGAAAAATTAAGAAATGCAAGCTTAGGAGCCAGCCTATTTTTGGTTCAGTATCCTGGCTATGTTTGCTGATTGGTGGCTACATTTAGCCACAAATAAGAAAGCGCAACCCAGGTTCTAAACCAAAAATGGTCCGGTTCCTAAGCATACATTCTTGCTTTTCAAATAAAGATACCAAGAGAAGGAAGAAAATGTGATCATAGGAGTAAGTAAGAAAGTTGCTTAAAATTGCATGTTCTATCTGAATCATGAAAGTTTAATTTTGACTTTAGTGTCTTTTTAACTTTACTCCACTGTATTCTCGCAACACATAACCAGTAGATTTGACCTCTTTGTTTCTGCAGCCTATACAGATCAATAATTTTACCCCCTTTGCAGCCAGTAACATAAAGGGTCAATTATTTAATCCCTTAAAGGGACATTAAACCTAAACATTTTCTTTCATGATTCAGCTAGAGCATACATATGTAAACAACTTTCCAGTATATTTCTATTATAAATTTTGCTTTATTCTCTTGGAATCCTTTCTTGAAGAAGCAGCAATGCACTACTGGGAACTAGCAGAACATATTGGTAAGCCAATCACAAGAGGCATATATGTGCAGCCACCAATCAATAGCTAGCTCCCAGTTTCTGAGCCTATCTAGATATGCTTTTCAACACAGGATACCAAGAGGACGAAGCAATTTAGATAACATAGTAGATTGGAAAGTTGCTTAAATGTATGTGCTCTGTATGAATCATGAAAGAANNTTTTGGGTTTCATGTCAATTTAATTTCACTGAAAAAAGATAAGATGTTCTGTAGCATTCACTTATTCTTCAGTAATTTCTTAAATCTATCAACCAACTTATGGGCACACATTGATGTAACTCCTTGATTAAGAAATATTTTTGTTTGCACTGAGCCTGTGCAATAATGACACACATGTGCACTGCCACTTCTTACTGGTGGTGGTAATCTTAGAAGGACCACCTCCATCTTCGAAACTGAAGGCGCCTTTAGTGCCTTTCTGAGGACGTGTATCCTGCTTGAGTCTATTAGGTATTATTGCATTTTTATTTTAAAGCAAAGTCATACAAGACCAATAAATATTGAACCCATTGCAAAGAGCCACTTCAGCATAAATTGTTAAAATGTCTAACCTAATATAAGGCCAAGCAGATAGACTTATTTTAGCTTTGTAGGTAAAGCTACTGTGATGATGGTTGTCAGTAGTTTAAGCTTTTTGAGAGACAAAAATGTTTTTCTCTTCAAACACCTACATACAAACATTACATTTTAAAACACACATGTTAATATACATTGTACCCCATATATCAGCCATTGATTTTTACATTAAAGGGCCATAATAC
>CAJPDP010464409.1:0-11399 GCA_905336975.1 Bombina variegata variegata
CGGGTTGATTGACACCTCCCTGCTGGCGGCCCATTGGTCGAGAGTCTGCAGGGGGCGGCGTTGCACCAGCAGCTCTTGTAGCTGCTGGTGCAATGCTGAATACAGAGAGCGTATTGCTCTCCGCATTCAGCAAGGTCTTGGGGACCTGATCCGCACTGTCGGATCAGGTCCGCAAGACCTTTGATACATAGTGTAATATATATTTCTAACCAGTCACAGTGCATAAAGGAAGCAACATTATTTTACAGATTCATGCACCTATATGGCATCTGCTGCGCATTACATGACAATTCGTATTTCATTTTTGAATACTTTCTTTAGCTAATTTAAATCACACGGTTCAAATAAAATCAAGAAGAAAACAGCTTGTTAAAATCATATTTATTTTACAAAAATCATATCCGGATTAAAAGTCTACAATCATATTTTTTTTCCTGCTCAAACATAATCAAGTATAAAATTGATTAAATTGCACTAGATTTTACAGTAGACTAGGTGAAAAAAATCAGGCATCGCTGCACTTTTAAACGGTTATAATTAAAGCAATCAATACTTCAGTGCTAGAAAGAGCTGCAATAAAAACTAAAATGACTCATTTATAGAATCTGTATATTTCTTTCTGATCTCAGGGACAGGAGCTTAGACAAAAACAAAAAAGTCTTTTTTTTAAATAAAGAGTCGTAGAAAATGAAATCAGTTTGTAATTTCCATTAAATTATTTGACTTTAAAACATTTACCTTTAATAGCTTTTTGTTTTAAAGGGACTACACCTTAGTCATCTTAAAGTCTTACCTTAGATTAAACTGCAAATAGCATCCTACACCTTTTCTAAAATCATGCAGCAGGAATGGTAACAAAGTTATTTTAAAATGAATATTGTTTCTGGCCACTTTAAAATGGCGTCCAAGCTTCGCCCACTGATGACATTACGATCAGGGCTACATCTAGGCATTGACAGTCTGTTGAATCCAACTAGTGAGCCTTTTGTGATCGGACGCCTTATGCATCCCAGATTGTGATGTCATCAGTGGGTGGAGCTTGGAAGCCATTTCAAAGTGGCCAGAAACAATATTCATTTTAAAATAACTTTTTACCATTCCTGCTGCACTATATAGAAAAGGTGCAGGAGGCTATTTGCAGCTTAATCTAAGGTAAGAGTTTAAGATAACTAAGGTGTAGACTGTCCCTTTAAGTTTATGACACCAAGCTTCATAAGTAAATAATAAAAACTACTTGATGAGAGTAGGAGAGATACCAAGATATACCAGGGGATGCATAAACAATGTTTGCAAATTAACTTATTTTTATTTGATGAATGTTTGTTAAAATCTAGCTGATCATTTTTCTGATTAACCAATCAGACGAGATAGTGGGTGAGTTCTGACAATAAGCCCACCCACTGCAATTGTAAATGGTTGCTGTGACCAACAAACATTTTATATATTGAGAGGATCCATAACTAAGGACCAGACAACAGGGGAGAAGAAGTGCAATAGAAACATGCTGCTAGGCAGAAAGAGGCTTCTTCAGCATGCACTTTTTGGCGTTCTGTTTAATTGGGGGATTGTGTTGGAAGGGGTAAGGCATTGGGTGGGTATGGAACAGTGGATTGTGTAGGGAGGGTTTCAGAGTTAAGGGTTATGTAGGGAAAGTCACTTGTGGAGGTGACTTTGATTATAGGAAGGTATTTTGCAATGGTGGAACATGTTGGGGATCCAGGACATGATAAGTGCAGTAATATTAGTTTTTGGAGAAGGCTGCAGATAAGGACAATGTTTTAGAACACTGGTACCCAAGTAATACATTTATCAGCAGTATAGAGGCTGATGTCAGAAGTCCCTTGGCAGCTGATCACAGCAACATAGCCCACTGTTATGAGTTTAATCAAGTAGCTAAAACGGAGCAGCTATATAAAAAAAAACAAAAAATACTGCTGTTGCGAGACACTTTCATAGCAGCACCATTTAATGATTATGATCGAACCCTTATTGGCATTTATGAACATCAAGTGAATGACGGTGATCAAATCTACTCAACTTGAAATGGGAGCAGAAGTTTATTATTGCCATTGGTTCCATTGTAAGCAAGAGATGTTATGCAGCAGTATGCCAATGAGATAACAGCTAGGAGAGGAACAGTCACATACTCCAAGGCAGTTAAGAAAGTACAGGACAGAGGTCAAAAGAAAGAGGCACCAGAAAAAGGGACTAAAGAATAGGAGGGAGTAAAATTGTTGTAGAGAGATTCCAAGGCCTTTATTCAAAATCAAGTGAACCGTGTAAAAACTCGCCTCAAAATCAACGGCCTGGATGATATGCACAGCTCTTCAGGCGATGCAGGAAATGTTGCTGGATAATATACACAGCCCCAATGTTTAATGCTTTAGGTAGTAATATTGGCTTTGAATTGTATACGATAAGCAAGTGAGAATACAAACATGCTTAATGCAAATCTTGGTCACCTACTTGCTAGCGAGCACTGTTGTAAGCAGTGGGGGAAATACAGCCAGACAGCACTGCAGAAAAAAAATACTTGTATATGCATAAATACATCATTTTAATTTTGGTTCAATTAAAGATTTGACATTTTTTATGTTTCTAGGCGCACACCTGACCCATTATATTACAGAAAAAATACTGAAAGTTAGAAAAAATGCTGAAAATATAAAAACCTGTGGGGGGAAAAAAACCACTCCAATTTCTCTGCTTTTTTTTTTTCTTCAATTGCTGCTTGAAAACTGTTTTCTTTTTGTTTTTTGAAAGCGGTGCTTGAAAACTCACTACCATTTGCATGAATATTGGCAGCAAATTTTCCTTGCAACACATATTAATGCTAGTCTGCTTGAAAATACAAGGCAAGTCTTTTTGAACAAGTGGTAGTTGGGAAACTGTCAAGGAGTTTGTATGAGTATGTAGTCTAACAATCTCTAGTATGGAAGAACCCCTTTCTTAAACAAAATATAAAAGAATGACCCATATTCCTATCTAATCCCTGTATGTCTGTACAAAAACTGGGAAAATACCACACATGTGTCATGTATTAAACTTTCACTTTATATGGATACTGAAGTGAAAATTAACCTTCCAGACAGAACAGTGTTCCAGTTTACTTATATTATCACATTTGCTTTGTTCTTTTGGTATCCTTTGTTTAAAAGTATACCTAGGTGGGCTCATGAGCAGCAATGCACTATTGTAGCTAGCCGGTGATTGGTTGCTGCACATATACGCCTCTTTCATTGGCTCAACAGATGTGTTCAGCTAGCTCCCAGTAGTTCATAGCTGCTCCTGAGCCAGCCTAGAACGAATTGAAAAGTTGTTTAAAATGGTATGCTCTATCTATTTGACTTTACTGTCCATTTAAACACCTTGTAATTACAAGACATTACTGTTGCCTCTCTATAGAATAACAGTCTAAGCATTTTAACACAAATCTTGTTTGTCTCTATAACTGATTAAGCAATGGCTTCCTTATTATGCTAGATGCATTGACAGCTAGTTTTAATCTACACACAACCATGTAATAATTAAATTTCTTGAGCTTTACTTAAAGGGACAGTATACACCAATTTTCATTTAACTGCATGTAATAGACACTACTATAAAGAATAATATGCACAGATACTGATCTAGAAATCCAGTATAAAACCGTTTAAAAACTTACTTAGAAGCTCCCAATTTAGCACGGTTGAAAAGGATAGCTGGAACACCGCCTGCAAGTGGTTCTATAGCAAAAAAAAGCATACACTCCCCTCTCCCCCTTCATCTGCATATGAAAAGACTCTTTACACAAACAGGTGGGAGTAGGTATACATATCTCTGATGAAGCGCATGTGCCCATGCGCGAAACGCGTTAGATAGGAGCTTACCTTGTGCCTCATGGAAGCCTGCTCCTAATAAACATTGTTAATCTACCTTCAGACTCAGCTTTCCTTTTTCCTCGGAGTAGGTATACATCAGTATTCTAAAACTTTGGGGCTTGGTTAGGAGTCAGTGCAATGTTATTTCAAAATAAGCAAAACTATACATTTTGAAAAAAAAAGCTGTATTGGCTATATAAAAGGATCATCTACAAAACATTTATGCAAAGAAAAATCTAGTGTATAATGTCCCTTTAATGTATTTTTATTTGTTTAAATTTTTTTATGGTTTCGGAAAAAATAAAACATATTTTATTAGAAGTGCCTATCATTTAATAAATGAGTAAAGTAAAAGCTTACATCTCCCAGCTATTTTTCATTCTTGCCACACCCCCTAAGCTCAGTTCCTGTAAAGCCTTGTCAGCTTCTCCGACCTCTCATTCCCTATATATGAATAGCATATAGGTTAAATCACAACTAGGGTTGCCAGGTGTCCAGTATTCAACATGACAGTCTAGTATTTTAGCAGGATGTCCAGTATAATTTTTACAAAAATACTAGGGGCGAGATTACATATGCAGTGTAAGAGTCAGCGCAACTGCTGAAACCTGTGCCGCCCGTAATTTCACCTCGCACATCAGGATATCACATATACCGCGCCGTAAGTCGGATAAACTAGCGATGTCCAGAAATGAGCATAAATACAAATTTCTGGAGTTGTACGGCACTTTAGAAACTGCCGGTGCCTAAGAAAATAAAAAAAAATCTCTCGTGAAAGTCTAACCTAGTTAAAATAAATACAAACTTACCTGTGAAATAAAAATAAAACCTAAACTGGGCCAAGATGGCGCTTGGTCGCAAGTAGAAGCTCCGAGTGTAGAGAAGCTGGCACCTTGAAATGTTTGCCACAGAGGAATACAAATTGGCTAATAGTGGCTAGAGTTAACCCTGGACCATCACCCGCAATTGTAAAAAGGGCAGTAACGATCTCACGGACAGAGCCGGAGCAAACCCGGCGACTCCACAACTACCGCCTGCAGCCTGACAACTCACGCACCTGCAAAAGCCTCCGCTTCTGTTCCGAACATGTTGCGGCTTGTTCCCTTCAGGTCAGTCAACTCGCACGACTAAAAAGTGGCACCGGAGGTCAGTAGAGACTTTTTGCTGTTTAATGTAAGTCCCGCATTTGTAGCCCACACGTGGCGCCCAGATCTGCAGGTCATATGCACACACAGAGCTCCTCAACACGCTCAGAGCACATCATTGAGCCTTAACTATTTCAGCCCATGATCCTTACAGAGCAGGCTCTAATAACTCTTATATGCTGTCATGCTCACAGAGTACTGTTATGCAAGTATGCTTTAACCCCACTTTGAGCTCCATCTTATACTTGTTTTCTGGTGCGTCATGCACATTTAACTACTAAGGTGCTAAAGTCCCTTGGAGCCTAGCTTCCACAGGTTAATAGGAAGTTCTTTTTCTGCATATTTGGATTCTCAAGCGAATACTAAAAGGACACAAAACTAAAATAAAAAAGAAGAAAAACAATAAGTAAAAATAAAAATAAATAAATAATAATAAACAAAACAAAAAAACAAAAAATCTGAAACAAACAAAAACCAACAAAAAAGCAGAGTAAAACATAAGTTTGGGAACCCAGCACTCTGATAAGAGAGAGGTGTGCAACACATGGCATCCAAGAGAAGTCAGAAACCAGATAAATTAAGCAAATCCCAAAATGCCCAACAAGCCTCTGTCAGCAGCTTTTTTCACACAGCAAGCAATGATTCTCAGGAGGCTGAAGAAAATAATGCCTCGGACCACGACCCACAACTCTCCTTGGCCACCCCTGTGTCCATTACATCAGATTATGCTTACCAGCTAAAATCAGACATAGCTAACCTGCCCACTAAGGCAGATTTTGAAGCCCTAAAATCCATAATTACTACAGAAATCGCCAGTATGAAGAAAGATATAAATGAAATTGGGAACAGGCTCTAATATGTAGAGGAGGGCCAGGAATCCCTAAACACCTTATTTGACAACATAACAACGCAGGCCAATGTTCACGACTCTCAGATTAACAGCCTACAAGACAAAATAGAAGACCTCGATAATAGAGGTCGCCGAAATAATTTGAGGATCAGAGGCATCCCAGAAGCGGTGTCAATAGCAGATCTCCACAGTTACATACAAGATTTATTTAGATTCATACAAAATGACCCACAGGCGGAGGCCATGGAACTTGACAGAGCTCACAGGGCACTTCGCCCTCCTCCAGCGCAGAATGCGCCCCCTAGGGATGTAATTCTGAGAGTCCTTAGATTCACGGATAAAGAAAAAATATGGAAAGCTGCGAGATCTTCCCAATCTATCCGCTTTATGGACAATGATATTCAAATTTATCTCGACTTGAGTCCTACAACTATTCAAAAGCGAAAAGACATTCGATTTATCACGAGAACCCTTCAAGAAAAGAACATAAAATACAGGTGGGGATTCCCCTTCTGTCTTCAGGTAATGCATGAGGGTCGCACCTTTACCTATAGGTCTGAACAGGATCTCAAGCCACTGTCAGAAGCTCTACAGGTGTCCTTCAAACATCCACACCCTGCTGATGTCCCTCTCAACGATGATCATCCCTTGACGCAAAGACTACCACAGAGAGATTCTCATTCCAAATGGATGAAAGTAATTCCAAAAAAGAAAAGAAGTAAACCATCTACTCCTGTAGATGGTAGAGACACAGCAAGTGATACCTGAACTGTCCTTTAGGCTTCATCTTAGGCTATCACAGTACCCATGGACCTTTGTATTTATTGCAAAAGGATGGTATGTTCATATGCTCCTTTTTACTATGCTAAATTGTTTTCTACAAGCTCGCCAGCGGACATGTTGAAGTCAGTCGATCCAGGTTAAGTATGTTATGTATTAATAACGGTTAAAATCTCAGTTCCTAACATTTGTTTATTTAATGTTGGTGTCAGCGCTCTCTGCGCAATCTCCTTTATGTTAGTGTCTTACCCCGACACTGTTTCATTGCAAATGCTTATATCTTTTGTTATATGTTTGTGGCATTTCTCAATGATTGTATTGATAACTTGTGTTCACTCCCTTAAAGTTTATGTAGATGCTCTTCGCTACTCTCTCCAATGCCCAACAGGTAGATGTATCCATATTACACTCCCTATTTATTCAAGATTGGTCTCCAGACGCACTTCTAGTTATTCAGCTATCCTTAAGAACATATTCCACACATGACAGCTCCAAATACTAACTCTCTGACTTTTCTCTCAGTTAACTCCCAGGGCCTAAATAACCCCCATAAGAGGAATGTGGCTCTAAGAGACTTTAGAAGAAAGAGAGCAGATATAATATTTACCCAGGAGACCCACTTTCTGCGGGGGCGGGAACTTAAGACCTTTGAATATAAATTTTGCCAGTCCTTTTATGCTTCCAACTCACAAAAAACAAATGGGGTAGGTATACTCTTAAAAAGCAATATACCATTTCAATTAATTAAAAAAGTGGCAGATCACGGGGGGAGGTACATCATCCTAGTCGGTAAATTATATAATTCAATGGTAACCCTAGCGAACATATACGCCCCTAACTTGAAACAGGACTCCTTTTTCAAAACATTAACCAATACACTATTGGAAACCACTAAGGGCTCCTTAATAATGGGTGGGGACTTTAACCTTACCCTTAACCCCCTCCTGGATAACTCAAACAAGCTGTCCTCTGTCCCCCATAGAACAATCTCTGCTGTTAAAAATTGCTTAAAAAAATTAACGGTGCATGATGTGTGGAGGGTACATAATCCAGAGTGTTTAGGCTATGCATTTTACTCTAACCCTCACCGCAAATTCTCCCAATTAGACTATTTTATGACAGACGTCAATAGCCTAGCCAAAGTAGAAAGTATAGATATTATTCCTAACTTTTGGTCGGACCCCTCTATGATGCAATGCTCTTTTAATTGGCCGCACAGACCCTTTTCTTGTTATACATGGAGATTAGATGACTCCTTGCTTGCAGATCCCTTAAATTGCCAACGGCTGGGAAAAGCTCTAGGTGAATATTTCTCCATTAATGAAACTTCCGTTAGTGATCCTAAAATACTTTGGGAGACTCATAAATCGGTTATTCGAAGGGTCCTGATCAGTATCAAAGCACATCAGACTAAACAGACAAACAGCTTACTTAATGACTACTTAATGAATCTCCCTAAACTAGAAGACCTGCTTACGTCGCAGCCAGATAACGCTCATCTGGCACAACAAGTCTCAGAATGTAAGGCGCAAATTAATCACTTACTGGGAAAAGAATGCAAAAAGACCACCCTCAAGCTGAGACAAAAACACTATGAAGGCTGCGATAAGAGTGGTCCTCTCCTAGCTAGAAAACTAAAGAGAAGGTTACATAAAGGGTACATACTAACTTTAAAAAATCGCCAAGGTAAAGAGCTCCATACCTCAGAAAAAATAGCTGAAGAATTTAGGTCTTACTACTCTCAGTTATATAACCTATCAGTTACACCTCACAACAACATAGATTCATCTCCAGACTCCAAAGCCTCCCTAATAAAAAAATACCTCTCAAACTTAACCCTCCCATCCATCTCTTCAGATCAACAAAAGATTCTAAATAGTCCGATCTCGCAAGATGAACTGCTAGATGTCATTAAAAACCCTCCCCATAATAAAGCCCCAGGCCCAGATGGCTTCTCGGATCAATATTACAAAGTATTTAGGGATATACTCTCCCCCCACATGCTCACTATGTTTAACTCGATAGAAGAGGATAACCCATTTACAAGTTCTTCACTAGAGGCCCACATAGTTGTCCTCCCGAAACCGGGCAAACCCCCAGATACAGCACCGAATTTTAGGCCAATTTCTCTGCTCAATGTGGACTTGAAAATATACGCCAAAATACTAGCCAACAGGCTTAACAAAATTCTCCCACATATCATCGATAATGATCAAGTAGGGTTTGTCCCGTCTAGAGAGTCCAAAGATAACACTGTTAGAGCAATACAAATTATACACTATGCCCACCTTACGCAAACCCCCCTCGCGGTGGTGTCGGCGGACGCGGAAAAAGCTTTTGACCGCGTCTGCTGGCACTTCCTCTGGGAAATTCTACATAAATATAGCTTAGGGGATTCTTTTATTTCAAAGATAATGGCCCTATATACCTCCCCCTCCGCCAAAGTAAGAGTCAATGGAATAGCTTTGTATTCTTTCCCAATAACAAACGGCACCCGTCAGGGGTGCCCATTGTCGCCTCTTTTATTTGCATGTGTGGTGGAGGCTCTTGCCACCGCTGTACGCTCTAATATAAACATACATGGGCTGCAAATACAGGATACCAATCACAAAATTTTATTATACGCGGATGACATCCTTTTTTCTCTAACGGATCCAATTAACTCCATCCCCCCCCTAATGGCCGAACTAGATGCGTTTTTAAGGGTCTCTAATTATTTAATAAATACATCAAAATCAGTACTCATACTAGTGCATTGTAAAGACCCTATCTCCTCCCAGATTCCCAAAATATGCCCTCTCCGCATTCAACCAGTGTCCCTGAAATACTTAGGAATACACCTTACTCCAAACACTCAGGATCTGTTTCAGGCCAACTATTTACCCCTACAAAGCACATTGGTAGCAGACATGTCATCGTGGAGATCCAGAAACATATCATGGCTAGGCAGAATCAATTCCATCAAGATGAATGTCCTCCCCAGGATCCTGTATCTCTTACAAACCCTTCCAATCCCCCTACCCCCTAAATTCCTGCCGAGCCTGCAGAATAAGATATTGGATTTTATCTGGGATAAACGCAAAGCTAGGATTAACAAGCATCTTATGTGCATGCCCATAAAGAATGGGGGTCTGGGGGTCCCAAATCTGAAAAATTATAGGAAAGCTGTTTTTCTCCAACGCATAATTGACTGGTTTACGAACTATGGCCACAAAAAATGGGTAAAAATGGAACATGATATCACACAATCCCAGCACTTAGGGTCCCTTTGCTGGCAGAGTAGATCAGGATTACTCCAAATATCCAACAATAACTTCATAATCCAAGAAACCTTTAATGTTTGGGAAAATATACTAACTGAGCACCCTCTGCTCTCGTTCAGATTTTCCCCCCTCACACCCCTCACAGACAATGTAGACTTTCCCCCGGGGCAAAACTGGGGAAAATCAAAATACAGAACACATTGCAGGGCGATTATGACATATCAACTAGGCAACGAGCAAGCTTTCATCCCCTCGGATAGTCTAATAGATAGTGGCCTCCATATGTTCTCAAATTGTTTTTTCTTACATCAATGTCGCTCCTTTATTCTCAAACACCCAGACAGGAGAAATATTATTCTCACACTGACCCCATTCGAATCCCTATGCAAATCTCCTGATCCAATGAAGCGCACCCTCTCCCTATCATACTCCCTGCTGCAAGCATCTCCCCTGGGATATGTCCCCCCTTACATTGATAAGTGGGCCACTGATTTGAACATTGAAATATCTCAGACCGACATGTCGCATATGTTTAATAATATAACTAAAGTTTCCTCTTCCTGCACCCTTATGGAGACCGACTTCAAAATTACTCAGCGATGGTATTTGACTCCTTGCAGAATAAATAAACTTTTCGCTTCGGCCAGCAATAAATGCTGGAGGTGCGAAAATTCACTAGGCACGATGGGACACATATGGTGGACCTGTCCCCTCATTCACCAGATCCCATGGTATGGCTACTTAATAACATCCCACACAAACTTCCCACTTATCAGAAAAAAAAATCATATTTATTGCCAGTAATTGCATGAAGTCCCTCATAGCCCGAAGATGGAAAAGTAGGGAGGTGCCGAGTTTGTTCCAGTGGTATAATAGATTTCACGAGCTACTAGAATTGGAGGAATATGCATATATGATACGTAAACAAGAACCCCTTTATATACAGTTAAAAACGTCTTGGGAAACCTTCATTCATGAAGAGTTTCAAAATACATCTACCATATCTTAGTGCTCAATTTAGAGTGTATCGGGAGACGAGTTACATTTACCATTATTCTCGTAGTTATTTTTGTTATATGCTACATTAACATTAACATGTAAATTCCATGTTTCTTTTCCCTTGTATTCAATATATTAGACATATTATACATATGTGCTTTTTCCCTTGTTATCATTTCTTTTTTGAAACTGATTCTAATCAGCTTTGTTCTGTAAGAGCAGATTGTCAAATGTAATGTTTTTCTCTCAAAACATATAAGATACACTCTGTAATGTTCTACTTTCTTTTTATTAATAAAGCTGATTTGAAAATAAAAAATAAATAAATAAATAAAATAAAACCTAAACTAGTTACAATATAGCTTAGGTTTTATTTCACAGGTAAGTTTGTTTTTAGTTTTAAATAGGAATTATTTAGTTAATAAACTTTAATTTAGCTCTATTTTAATTATGTTAAAGTTAGGGGGTGTTAGGTTAAGGGTTATGGTTAGGTTTAGGGTTA
>CAJPDP010464704.1:0-10611 GCA_905336975.1 Bombina variegata variegata
TGCTTAAAACCTACACTAACCTTCCTATCTCCACTGCTATCCCCTAAAACCCCATAGCATGTAAGCCTATGAGCCCAGCTGTTTGTAGTTCACCTTCATAAGAGCCGACTACAACAGTGCAACTCTCGGCAGGACCCTCTCTCCCAATTTGATCCCTATAATCATTTTTTTATATACCACCTATGTTCATAGCGCTGCGGAACCTGTTGGCGCTCTAAAAATACCTGATAATAATAATAACTTAATTTTTTATTTAACAGAGAAGCAACCCAGGTCAGAGAAGACATATCACACCTAAATAACTTGTTGTTTCATGTCAGTGTTTATTTTCCATTACAGTGCTTATTTTACATGTATCCTGCTAAGCTTGGCTGGAAGAACAAAACAAGTGCACTAAGCCAATGTTTCTCAACTGTGGTCCTTAAGTACCCTTAACAGGCCAGGTTTTCATTATAGCTCAACTACAGCACAGGTGAAATAATCAGCTGATGGGTCAGAGCAGGTTGGTAACCATTGTCACTGATTAACTGATTATTTCATATGTGCTTTAGTTCAGCTATTATTAAAATCTGGCCTGTTGGGGGTACTTGAGGACTGCGGTTGAGAAACACTGCACTAAGCGATACAGTCACCATATTCTTACCCAGGTAGACCCCACTATGGGGAGATTTGGAAAAGAAGGAATTTTTTAATTTTCTGTGTAATGTCCCTTTAAATACAACAGAGTTGGGTAATCAAAAAAAGTATGTAAAACAAAAAGGAAACTAAAACAAAACAATGCAATATCATTTAATTTAAATTTCAGATGAGCAGTATATTTTTTTCTGACAAATTTCAAAGTCTCTTTTTATTTTTCTGCCCCCTGTGTCATGTGAAATGTGGAATAAGTTTTGATACACAGCTCCTGTAGAAAAGACCTCAAATCCAAATAAAGAAACAAACCTTTTTCTACGGCTGAATGGTTTCTGACTGTTACCGCTGATGAAAGGGTCAATGTAAGGAAATGATTACAACACTTTAGAAAAAGTTTTCTATTGTTTTTGCGGCAGCAAAACACCAATAAATACAGGGATGTGTCTAGATAAATCATTACGTTTTTCACAATCAATCCCTAAATCTTTACAGCTATTTTGAAAATTTGAAATATCATTTGCATGTTAATATTCATTGAATACTATGGGCAAGATTACAAGCCACGCGGCAAATCAGTTCTGAAAACTTCATGCATGGTATGGCTTTTTCGCATTTGGGGTTGAGCAGCTATTGCAAGTTGAGATAACTTATTTTGCAAGCACGTTAAGTCACATAATGCAAACTGTGAAATTGCGGGAGCATTCACATATTCCCCATAGAAGACAATGGTGAAGACAAATACAAAAAACCCCCCACAAAACTCCTAATCTGTTGCGCAAAGCCCTTGACGTATTCTCCTCGAAAAGTGTACATGAAAATGCGAATATTTCATATTGCGAAAATGTTTTCACAACAGAATATGTTCTATTTAATTCTAAATAAATATTTCTCTATATATGTGATGATTTTGGATTGATATATCTATTTATTGCGAGATATGTATATGAATATATATATGTCTAGATATCTCTAGATCTATATGCGAATATCTTTTTGAAAATACATCTGAGATATTGGTTAATGTGCATAAGATTGTAATGTTAAATATTGTCATTATCTCCATAGTTAAACATATCTCTATACAGACAGTCCAGTATGAAGGTATAAGAAGGAGGGGCTTTGACCCCAAGGCAGGCCAGAGAAGTTAGGGGTGGTGGTTAGTGAGCTAGAAGAAGGTGCTATAATTGGGGGTATTAAAAAGAGACAGGAAGTTTAAGGGTCCTCTTCATTTCCGGACCAGTTAGTGAGAAGAAGCTAGCTCCCTGCTGCTTCTAGCCTTGATCCGGAGCTGAAGGCATACTTACCTGTGTTCCCTTACCTTTGCCATGGATCAACTTCAGGAGGTGATGGCGGCAGCCACAGCCCTCTCTAGGGAGCATGGTGCGGGATGGCTGCTGGAGCAGTTGAAGAAGGCGGGTGCCCTTCCGGAAGCTGGTGGAGCAGAGGATGACCCGGTCAGAAGCTGAGGCCTACTAGACAGTCCAAGGCCCCGTAAAGGTTGAGTTTGGATGCGCCAGTACTGGTGCTGGGCCATGCCGGGCTGGAGGCCGGAATCGGAGGTCGGCTGGGCAGAAGAGTCTGGAGCTGGATCGTCCGGAGTGCGATGTGTGCTCTATGCTGGTGGAGGACTCAGGAGTTACTGAGGCGGGAGCTGTGACATCATCGCCGCAGGTGGATGGTGGACGTGGGATGGCTGCAGGAGTTCCTGCTGTGTGTTACACTGGCGGCATCAGCTGTGCAGCATAGGGGTAAGGCTGGCTCCTCCGGTTACTTGGTGGGGTAGGTGGTCTTAGGTGAGGCTCAGAGTAGTGGCAGGGTTGCGTGGTAGTAGAGTAGGGTGGGTGTTGGGCAGTGGTTAGGCAGATTGGGCCCCAGTGTTATTTAAAAAGATGCAGGTAGCACATTAGCAGTTTTGTTATTATAGTTGTTAGGCATAATGATGACGGTAGTTGCTGGTTGGGGGTCTTACTGCATGGCTGCATAGGGTGCGGACACCCTTCTCTACCACTGGGTATTTTGGGGTTGCTGCATACGGCAGCAGATCACCCTGCATAAAACTGAATAAAACATAAAAGGGGCCCATTTGCTGCTGGCAGGCTGATCTTTCAAAGTACAGTTATTGCAGGAAGGGTTACAGAGGGTTTGGTACCCCCATCGTCGGTCACTGGCTTAATACATAACTAATCCCCTGAGTATTCCTTTATGCCCATGTTAGAAGTTTGTCCAATTTATTCCTTCCCCCCCATTTTAGTGTTTATGCTTAGCCTTTTATTTTCGTTATCCTCTCCCCCCTGCTCCCCCTCCCCACTTCTTCTCTGGTTTATTTAATGTTTTCTTAGGTGTATGTGTTGTTGGGGGGGTGGTTGGAAGGCAGGGGTTTGGTAAGGCAGGGGGGTGTACAGGAGAGTCAGTGAGGTGGTGTTTGTGGTGTGGATAATTGGACAATGTTTCTTTTTTAGTGGAGGAACCAGTGGTTGCAGTAAGGGGCCTTGTTGAGGCCGAAAAAAGTTTGGATGTTATTGGCAGTGAACGGGAGCACCATGGCAACTTCCTCAATTTGGAGGGCGTCTTCAGTGACTTTGAGAAGGATCCAGGGGAAGGCACATCTGCAGGAGCGACGACAGCTGGCCAGGTGGGTGAATTAGATGCTTTGGCACAGCTTTTACGTTGTTTGTCCCCACAATTGCAAAAACATGGAGGGCAGCGGAGTAAGAGGACTGAGGGGGTTATGGCTACTGTAAGCGGTGAGCCACATGTAAGTGGGACAAGTTGTGGGGGGCCAGCTGTCATGGGATCTAATGTTTCATTACAGGAGAGCAGGAGTAATCTAGGGGTGAGACCTGGGACTGCTAGCGCAGGGTCACGGCGAGGCAGGTCTCGATCCCCTCTACCCAGGAGAAGGGAGGTGGATGTCCATTCGTCACCAACCTGGGCAAGTCTGGATCAATCGCCTCGCGGCCAGAGCAGGGAATGGAGGTGACATGGTGAAAGTAGGAGGAGGTTGCCTTTACCCAGGAGGCATTCTGCCCGGAGAGATGAGCCTGGGCCCTTTGTCAGGCCGACGGAGCATGCTCATGATGGGAGTGTATGTCACACTGCGGGACCTGTGGAAGCGCCTAGAGGAGCAGGTGAGGTGCCTTGTGGGTGGGTGCCTTTGGGTACGGGTTGGGAGCTAGGGAAGCAGAATGTCTTGTTGCAAGGTTTGAAAGATGTAATTGCTAGTTTTGAGAGGTGTGATGGATCTCCGGGGTCGGGAAGTCAGGGTGCAAGGGGTGCATGGGTTCAAATGGCTCCGGGGGACGAAGTGTCACAGCCAAAGGTTAGTGAGCAGGGAGTTGCAGCAGTGGCGGTTGGAGCTGTGAGCGGGTCCAATGCTTCAGGTGTTTCCGGCACTGCCAGGGGGCTGAAAGTAATCAAGGAGGCATTTCGGCATCCCTGTATGTGCTCTATTGGCCCGCTGTGTCTCCATTTAGCGGCAGATGTCAAGGAAAAAATCTGGAAAAGCGAGTTTCTCAAACTTTTCTCGTTACTGCCGGTAGACCAGTTCATGGAGGTTAAGGAGGATACCAAGGGTGAGCCAGGGAAAAAGGAGGAGTAAAGGAAGAAGCGTTTTTGGAAATTACCAAAGACGTTGAGCAATTGGTCTCGGGCCTTTTGTATACTGGCTAGTGTAATAACCGAGAAATTTCCAGAACAGGGGTCATTGTTATTTTGTTATTATGACGAGATTTCAATAGCTTACTGTATGGTGGGCTTGCATGGTGGCAGTATGACGAGCAGTTCCGTCAAAGGTTATCCGTCCAGCCCGAAATGCATTGGGCCGGCAGGGACATGGGGATATGGCTGGAGATAATGACCCCTTTACGGTCAGGGCAGTCTTTTTGAGTTGGGGGAGCCACCTTCAGAGGCCAGTACTGCTGTCCCCTTTTGAAAGGGGTTGTGTTTCCAGTATAACAAGAGCTAGTGCCACTTTGGTGTCTCCTGTAATTAAAAACATGAACATTCTGGGTGTGGGGGATTGCCCTCCTTCGCAAAATGCTTTAAAAGAGGTAGGATGGAAGGTAGGCCGGGAGAGTTGGTTGTACCGGGCCAAGACTCCAGTGAATATAAAAAAGATGGTTCCTTGGTAAAAACAGTATGGTAAGATGAAGGGTAAGGTGGGTGACGCTGAGCTGTTGCTCACTGGATTTAGTTCAGGTTTCTGGATCCCCTTTTGGCTGGGGGAGGGATTGCAGAATGAGGGTAATTTAAAATCAACTAGGGAGCATCCGGAGGTGGTCCAGGAAAAATTTATGAAGGAGGTGGCTTTAGGCCGCATGGCGGGTCCTTTTGTTGAATTGCCTATGGCCAACTTGCAAATTTTGCCGCTTGGTGTTGTGCCAAAAAAAGTACGGTGGCAGTTCCGTATGATCCGCCATTTGTCATATCCGAAGGGATCATCCGTTAACGACGGTATTGAGCCCCTGGAATTGTCTTCAGTTTTCTATGTTTCCTTTGATGCAGCAGAGCAGCTGGGACGGGGGCATTGTTTGCAAAGGTCGATGTAGAGGCTGCCTTCCGACTTTTACCAGTGCATCAAAAATGCCACCACTTGTCAGGTTGTTCTTTTGATGATGAGTATTTTGTGGACCTTTGCCTACCGATGGGTTGCTCAATCTCATGCTCCTATTTCAAAAAGTTTAGCTGCTTTGTGGAGTGGGTGGTAAAGCGGTTGTCGGGCTTGAAATCGTTATTCCATTACTTGGACGATTTTTTGTTCATCGGGCCCTCGCGGTCTAATGTTTGTTTGAAATTGATGTCATCCTTCATGCAGGTTGCGGATGAATTTGGGATTCCGATTGCTGAGGATAAATCGGAGGGCCCGGGGACTGTTTTATGTTTTTTGGGGATTCAGATTGACTCTGTGTTGATGGAGTGTAGTTTGCCAAGGGAAAAGATGGTTGATTTGGTGGAAACTTTGAAAATGACGGTGGGGCGGCGGAAGCTGACACTTCGTGAGATGCAATCGATGTTGGGGAAACTTAGTTTTGCCTGCTGGATTATTCCGGTTGGCAGTTTTTTTTTGCAGGAGGATATCTCTGGTGACAGTGGGGGCAATTGAGCCTTTTCACCACATTCGCATGACTAGTCACATTAGGGAGGATCTGAGAGTTTGGCTTTAATTTCTGCAGGAGTTCAATGGAATGTCCATGATCCAGGGAGTCGTTTTAGGATCAGAGTTGAACCTTTTCACTGACGCCTCTGGGGCTCATGGATTTGGGGTTTAGCTAGATGGGATGTGGTGTGCCGACACATGGCCAGCTAATTGGGTTGCGGCGGGTTTAAACAAGAACCTGGTGTTCCTAGAGCTGTTTCCTTTATTGGTGTCAACAAAATTGTGGCCGTTGCGGTTGAGGGACAGGAAGGCTTCTTTCTATTCTGATGACATGGGAGTGTTCATGGCTCTTAACAACTTGATGGCCTCCTCTCCCCCGGTGGTGTTTTTGCTCCGCTTGTTTGTCTTGGAATGTCTGAACATATGGTTTAGGGCAGTTCATGTCCCTGGTTCATATAATGACATTGCTGGTGCTCTTTCACGTATGCAGTGGGATCGATTCTGAGCTCTTGCTCCAGAAGCATCCGTAGAAGGGGAGTGATGTCCCGTATGGTTTGTGGAAGGAGGCTTTCCCAGGTTGCTGAGCTTGGAAAGGGCGGCTTTAGCCGAAAGTACATAGAAGGCATACATTAAGGTATGGGGTGATTGGCATCAATTTTTGGAGGAAGGTGGTTATTCCTTTTCGGAGACTGATTGGTTTCAGGCCTTAGTTAGCTGGATTGCAGTGTGGGGTAGGATGCGGGTTTCTAAGGCAATGGTGCAGAGACATTTAGCAGCCTTGGTCTTTTTGTGTCAGCTCTTGGGTTTGCAAGGTATTACTAAGTCTTTTGTGGTTTGGATGGCTGGGCATGACTTGTGTAAAGGTAGATCCAGGGCAGATAGCAGGAGACTGGTGATATTTTCTATACTGGAGAAGGTGGTGGGGGTGTTACCCTCAGTGTGTGTGAATGGTTTTGAAGTTTCTTTATTTGGTGCTGCCTTTGTTTTAGCGTTTTTCGCGGCTTTCTGCATTTCTGAGATAGTGGCGCCTAATAAGCAGGATAAAGGTGGTATTCAAATGGGAGATGTAGCCATAGAGGAGCACCAGATTGGCATCTGGCTCCAACGATCAAAGACAGATAAGTCAGGGAAGGGTAATTTAATCCAGTTACAGGTGATTTGGGGATTTTGCTGCCTGGTGGGGGTAGTGGTTAATTATTTCTGGTTAAAGCCTGTTAGTCGGCCATTTTTGGTCCATTCTGACGGTTCGTCGCTGTCAAATTCCAGTTTGTAGCTGTGTTCCGAAAGGCGTTGATAATGGTTGGGTTGCCTGCCTTGGAGTTTAGTTCCAATTCGTTTAGAATTGGAGCAGCTACTGAGGCTTGAATGTTGGGGATAAGTGATGAGAAGATTAAGGGAATTGGGAGATGGTCATCGGGGAGGTTTAAGTCTTACGTAAGTCAATATTTGGCTCTATAGTTATTTATATGCTGTTGTTCTAGGTCCGGTGGAGTGTTGGGTCATCGGGCACTCTTACATCTATTGGGCCCGTGGCGCTGCAGCAATGAGAGATGATGGCTTTCAGCTTGGCTTATCTACTAAGGAGGTGGTTTTGAGATGGCTTGGTTTTCGGGGCTTAAAATGGGATCAAGTCCTTTTGAAGGTTGTGGAGTATGCCAGGCTTTTCAGCCCTCCAGGTATTTTAGCAATTCATGCGGGTGGTAACTACCTGGGTTTTATGGCACAGAGAGATCTGGGATCTAGAATGAAGGAAGATTTGGGGAGAATATGGGAGCTGTTTCCTCAGCTCCGGGTTGTCTGGTCTGAGCTGGAATCCCGGGTTTTCTGGAGGGCGGCATGGGATAGTAAGAAGCTGGATACTTCTAGAAGGAAAAAAAACAGGGTCTTGAGTAGCTTTGTGAGGCAGAGAGGGGGGTGTCTATACGACATGTGGAGTTTGAAGGGGAATCAGACAGATGTTTTTTCTTGAAAGATGGGGTGCATCTGAATGAGGTTGGTTTACAGTTATTTCATTTTAATCTAAAAGAAGGGGTTTTAAAGGCCTTGGGTGCTTGGTGGGGCTCGGCCAGTGCCCGTGCCTGTGACGGTGTGCTTGCTGTCTGAGAAGTTGCAGAAGCAATGTGGGTTCCTCCTGTGGGTTCAGGAGAGGTTTGCAATATGTTACTTTATAGAGTTTTAAGAGTTATTGAGCTCCTATGGGGCAAGCACTAATGTGGGTTACTTTGTAGCCAATGTTTTTCATGTGACGTATTAGTTATTTAATTGTTTACTTGTTTTAAATAATAAATTGGCTGCGGCCTTTATAACCCCACATTATGGTGTGTCTATTTTGCGGGGTAAGGGAATATAGTGCCTAAGTATGGGGTCAAGGCAGCCCAGTATGAATGTATAAGAAGGAGGGGCTTTTGACCCCAAGGCAGGCCAGAGAAGTTAGGGGTGGTGGTTAGTGAGCTAGAATGACGTGCTATAAGTGGGGGTATTAAAAAGAGACAGGAAGTTTAAGGGTCCTCTTCATCTCCGGACCAGTTGGTGAGAAGAAGCTCCTGCCCGCCCGCCCGCCCTGTTTTTCATACGGCTGGGAAAAAGTGGTAGCCGGTGTGCTTGCTGTCTGAGAAGTTGCGGAAGCAATGCGGGCTCCTCCTGTGGGTACAGGAGAAGTTTGCAATATGTTACTTTATAGAGTTTTAAGAGTGATTGAGCTCCTATGGGGCAAGCACTAATGTGGGTTACTTTGTAGCCAATGTTTTTAATGTGATGTATAAGTTATTTAATTGTTTACGTGTTTTAAATAATAAATTGGCTGCGGCCATTATGGTGTGTCTATTTTGCGGGGTAAGGGAATATAGTGCCTAAGTATGGGGTCAATATAAATCTATGTTTCTCTATGAATGTATATGTATGTCAATGTAAAATCCCTTTGTCTGCTTTTTTTTCAATCACCCGAGATCTTGTATCTTTGAGCCCTTTTAACTTTTGTGTGCAATATTTTTTTTAATAATTTTTATTAGAAAGTGTTAATATGAGTATAACTGTACTTTGTAATGTATTTTTGAAGTGTTTTGTGAATCTTTACTGTTGCGCAAAGCTGTTAACTACAGCTCTTGAAGCACGGAAAGGATTGTTGCATAAAAGCCGAATACGTGCGCGCAATCTCGATTTTTCAAGACTTGTAATACCTGCGCAATGAAAATTGATTGTGAAAAGACCACATCGCCTGCGGAAAACTCACAATGTGCTACTTGTAATCTTGCCCTATATATACTATAGAACTTTAACTGAATAGATGTTTCATGTTATTGCATGTCATGTGATTTTACAATATCAAATACAATCATATGAAAAAAGATTATAGAAAGAAAACATTTTTTTTTTCTACAAATGAAGATGCTATTTATAACTTTCTTTTTAATTAGAAAATACATTATACATTACTACCTTACACATAATAGAGATTTTTATCCTTATCTTCCTCTTGATTATGCAAACATTACACTTTACACAGTGCTGCACGTAGCTCATGTTTATCTCTCATCAAAGCAAAAAAAACAAAAAACTTTCAAGGTTATAATTGAATTAAAACAAACAAGTGCCATGCTTTGTGAAGAAAAAAATACATGTAATTGCTTTACTTAGATTATATTAAATTAAAAGGACCATTGACAAAAAACAGATATCCCAGGTTCTCTTATGTATGACCAATATATTTAAAAGAACACAAGAGGATTAATATTTGACTACTGACTCGAGCAATGAGACAAGCACCAGTGCTGGGTTTGTATTATTTACAACTTAAAAAAAAAATAGCTTCCTCATAAATAGGAGCACCTGTTTTAGAGACCTCTCTGTTACCTGTATAGCATAATCAATATATCCATTGATATTAACAGCAGGGATCAACAATAAGCTGGATATGTTGTGGCAGGGGAGGATGGTAAGATATTCCAGAAGCACAGCTTGTAATTGTTCAAGAATGGTACCATCAATTTGCCAATAAAACCAATGGATCTGTATGAGATTTATTTCTCCATCTCTAATTCATTTACAGGAGCATGTATGGTTTCCATGGTAAGTATATCTGCTTTTATGGTAAGCATAGACTAAAGAGTTGCTAAGCAGCTGGTTGCTTTCTGTTTTCAATATGGTTTCTTTTGTATTTATTTTATTTTAAAATGAAAAAATATTTCATGGGGAAAATCATGGCAACAAATATTCTTGTCATTTCAGAACGCACTGAAATATTTTACCAAAGACAGAGCCGTTTACCTTTCATGTTACAAAATACAAATTCTTTGATTTTTTTATTACTTTCATGCAAAAGAGCTAAGCTGTATTTAGTAACACAATCTGATCTTTACATAACACATTGCAGGTATGAAACTTTACAAAATAAAGCTTAGTAGTAATATTTATCTTTTGTTTTTTGATGACACATTTTATTTCACAGGTCTTTATTAATTTTATAGAAAACCGTAATGTTGTGTCTAGTTATGTGCATTAGGTTTGTGAGAATAGCATGTCACATTTATGCATTAGGTTTGTGAGTATAGCATGTCACATTTATGCATTAGGTTTGTGAGTATAGCATGTCACATTTATGCATTAGGCTTGTGAGTATAGCATGACACACTTGTACATTAGGCTTGTGAGTATAACATGCCACACTTGTACATTAGGTTTGTGAGTATAGCATGCCACACTTGTACATTAGGTTTGTGAGTATAGCATGCCACACTTGCACATTAGGTTTGTGAGTATAGCATGCCACACTTGTACATTAGGTTTGTGAGTATAACATGTCACATGTGTGCATTAGGTTTGTGAGTATAACATGTCACATGTATACATTAGGTTTGTGAGTATCACATGTCACATGTGTACATTAG